>JAWQEG010005351.1:5000-29355 GCA_033782935.1 Petrolisthes cinctipes
ACTTTCCCGCGAATTTATAACCCCTTTCCGGGAGTCTTTAACTTTCCCGCCTTTTTTTTTTATATCCTTCCCGGGAAATATTGTGATTGCTGAAAAACGTACAGTCGTGGTCAATAATTAATAATCATCCACATATGGTCAACACAAACAAATAATAATAATTCATATATAATAAACAAAAACAAATAATAATAATCCATATATGGTAACAAAAACAAATAAAAATTATCCATATATAATAAACAAAAACAAATAACAAATTGCTGTCTGTTGTTTTCACGTTCTCATAGTAATTATAATGTTATTGTTTTAAATAGTTGAGTATCTGGGTAATTAGTAAGTAAATTAGTTGATTATCTGGGAAATTAGTAAGTAAATTAGTTGAGTGTCTGAGTAATTAGTAAGTAAATTAGTTGATTATCTGGGTAATTAGTAAGTAAATTAGTTTATTATCTGAGTAATTAATAAGTAAATTAGTTGAGTATCTGGGTAATTAGTAAGTAAATTAGTTGAGTGTCTGAGTGAAGTAAATTAGAAGATGCTACTCAACCTATTTATTGCAAAGTTTTCCAGCTGACGAACGGAGGGAAACCATAAAACTCTCCCCCCCCCCCCCAATGTGGATGAATATTTTTGACCACGACTGTACAACCCGAAGGCGATTTGTGTGTGTGTGTGTTTGTGTGTGTGTGTGTGCGTGTGGTTGTGTGTGTTTGTGTGTGTTTGTGTGTGTGTGTGTGTTTGTGTGTGTGTGTGTGTGTGTTTGTTTGTTTGTGTGTGTGTGTTTGTGTTTGTGTGTGTGTGTTTGTGTGTTTGTGTGTGTTTGTGTTTGTGTGTGTTTGTTTCTGTGTGTGTGTGTTTGTGTGTGTTTGTGTTTGTGTGTGTGTGTGTGTGTGTGTGTACGTACAGGACTTGTGCATTCGACTATACAACTCTCCCGCCATTAATTTCATATATGAGTATACTTTTGGTATGTTGGAGTGTCCTGATTCCTCCAAACTAAGTCAGGAAACAGGACCAATGAATAAAATATAAGTGGTGTCCTGTTGCTTGGAATAGTTTGGAGGAATCAGTTGCTCCAGATTTACCACCAGCAGGATCGAACTACACTGGCGTTGTGGTAATTCTGGAGCAACTGATTCCTCCAAACTATTCCAGGCAACGACAGGTCACCATTATTTTTGTTCATTTGGTGCTGTTTCCTGGCATACATTGGAGGATTCAAGGGAACACAGTTGATGGTAAAAGACGTGATTCAGAGAGAGATTATCCCACGCTTCAGTGCAGAGAGAGGAAAGGGGGGAAGGAAAGAAGAGAAGGGGAGGAGAAGAGGGAGAGTAGAAGGGGGAAGGAGGGAAGGAAAGGGAGAGAAGAGAAGGGGAGAAGGAGAGTGGAGAGGGGAATGAGGGAATGAGGAGAGTAGAGGGGAAGTGGGGAGGAAGGAAAGGAAGAAGGGGAGGAGGAGAAGAGGGAGAGGGTAAGTGAGGAGAAAGGGAATTAAGGGGAGGAGGTAAGGGGAAAAGATAGAGGGACAGGAAAGGGGAAGGAAGGGGGAATGGTGGGGAGAGAAAAAGGTAAGGGAAGAGTAAATGGGGAAGTGTGGAAAGGGGAGGAAAGAAGAGGGAAATGGGAGGAGGGAAGAGGGTAGGAAAGGAGTAAAGGGGGAAGGGGGAGAAGGGGAAGAGGGAAGAGGGTAGGAAGGAAGGAGTAAAGAGGGAAGGAGTGAAGGGGGAGAAGGGGAAAGGTACAGAGGGAAAAGGTAAGAGGGAAGAGGGTAGAAAGGGAGGAGTAAAGGGGGGAAGGGGGAGTGGAAGGGAAGGGGTATTATGAATAGCCTTTAGTCCTGGTGTTATGGAGAAAAGTCACGTGATAATACCATGAAGCACAGTGCAAATGTTGCTTGGTAAATGTGAGAGAGAGAGAGAGAGAGAGAGAGAGAGAGAGAGAGAGAGAAGGGAGTGTGAGAGTGAGTGTATGTGTAGTAGTAGTAGTGGTAGTTGTAGTAGTAGATTATGTATGTGTGTGTGTGTGTGTGTGTGGATGATGATGTTGCATATACTGTACTTGCTTTACCCTGCATAAATAGTAGTAGTAGTAGCAGCAGCAGTAATAGTAGTAGTAGTAGTAGTAGTAGTAGTAGTAGTAGTATCACTTATAAATATGATCACTGTCAACATCATTATCATTATTAATGCTTAGGGGAAAAAATGAAAAGCAAAAGACAAAAATCGATAGTTTTTTTTTTATTCAACATACAGAAAGTTAAAGATAAAACAAAAAAATCACGAATTAATTACCATTATTACACTACAAAAAACTCCATCAGTGTTTGTTTTATAATAATCTTTATACACTAACGTTAATCATATTACGTTTTTGGTACATTAGAGTGATTTGCTTAATTCCTCCAAAGTATGACATGAAACAGGACTGGATAAAACAAAATAATAATAATAATAATAATAAAACAATAAGAAATAATAATAATAATAATAATAATAATAATAATAATAACAAAAATGATAATAATAATAATAATAATAATAACAAAAATGATAATAATAATAATAATAATAATAAAAATGATAATAATAATAATAAAAATGATAATAATAATAATAATAATAATAAAAATAATAATAATAATAATAAAAAAAAAAAAAAAAAAAAAGGATGATAATAATAATAATAATAATAAAAATGATAATAATAATAATAATAATAATAAAAAAAAAATGATAATAATAATAATAATAATAATAATAATGATAATAATAATAATAATAATAATAATAATAATGATAATAATAATAATAATAATAATAATAATAATGGTGGTGGTCTGCTGTTGCCTAGTATATTTTGGAGGAATCAAGGCACTTCAATGAACCAAAAATGTATTACCTACCCTCCTTGAAAAAAAAAAAAAAAAAAAAAAAAAAAATGCTATGGTTGTCAAAGTAATTATTTCCTAACACATAGTTTTGTTTATTGTTTAGGAATGACCCTTACCACCATCGTATAACTTGATATAGGCAAATTGGTGGCTACTGAATCCTCCAAAACGTGACACAAAACAACACATTCCACTCACTATGCACCACCGAGAAACCAAGCAATCAAACAATCAATCAATCAATCACTATACAGGCGTTGTTTTCTGTCACTTGTTTGGAGGATTTTGGAGGAATTAGAAGCCTTTTAATGGTGTAATGATAACTTGATTTAGGGTCTGTGGTGTTGTTGTCGACGAATCATGGAGGATTTTGGAGGAATTAGAAGCCTTTTAGTGGTGTGATGACAACTTAATTTAGGGGCATTGACTGTTATGGAGGATTATGGAGGATTTTGGAGGAATTAGAAGCCTTTTAGTGGTGTGATGACAACTGAATTTAGGGTCATTGACTGTGTGTTGTCTAGGAATCATTAAGTGTTGGTTACTGATTGAGTCCTGCACACCATACAATGAAAAATAACATTCCTCCATTCCTCATCCTCCTTTCCTCATCCCCCCCTTCCTCCTTCCCTCCTTCCCCCTTCCCTTCTTCCCCCTTCCCTTCCCTTCCCCATTCCTCCCTTCCCTTTCCTTCTCCATTCCACCTTCCCATTCCTCCATTCCCTTTCCTCCTCCATTCCCCATTCCCTCCTCCCTTCCATTCCCCCTTCATTCCCCCATTCCCTAATTCCTCATCCCCCTTCCCCATTCCCTCCTTCTCCCTCCCCTTTCCTCCTTCCCCCTTCTTCCCTTCCCTTCCCTTTCCCCATTCCTCCCTTTCCTTCCCACATTCCCTCCTCCCTTCCCTTCCCTCCTCCCTTTCCTCCCCACCCTCTCCTCCTCCTCCCTTCCCATTCCTCCCTTCCCTTCCCTCCTCCCTTTCCCTATCTTCCTTCCCCCCTTCCCCCTCCCCCTCTCTCCTTTCCTCATGGTATGTTTGAAGGTTGTCTCATGAACTGGAACTCGTCGTCTGGTTCTGTCTCTCTCATGAGGGGACTGATGGGGGTGACGAGTGCTTCCTCTCCTTCCCCTGTTGATACACCTTCCTCCTCTGCCTCTCCATCCTTCTTCTTGGTCGTCTCCTGGGTTAGTGGAGAAGGTGGTGGAGTGTTAGTAGGGAATTTGGTGGGTTAGTGGAGAAGGTGGTGGAGTGTTAGTGGAGGAATTTGGTGGAGTGTTAGTGGAGAAGGTGGAAAGTTAGTGGGAAGGTGGTGGAGTGTTAGTAGAGAAGGTGGTGAAGTGTTAGTGGAGAAGGTGGTGGAGTGTTAGTGGAAAAGGTAGTGGAGAAGGTAATGGAGAGTTAGTGGAAAGGGGGGGGGGTGCCAAGTGAGAGGTAAAGGAAGGGGGTGATGCGAATTAGAGTTAGTGAAAAAGATGTAATATATAATTAGGTAAGGTAAATTAATTAAGAAACCCCGTGCTGTAGTTAAAAAAATTGGAGGTTAATGAGTCCTTCACACATTGCCACGAAACATCACCTACATTGAAGAAGGAGCTTGTTTCGTGGCATAGTCAGGAGGAATCAGAAGCCACCACCAGGTCTCATACACGATCACAGGGTCCTTAAAGAATTATTATACACTTAGTTGTCGAATGTATAATTAGAGGAAGATATATTATAATTAAATAATAAATAATAATCAAAGAGAGATTAGTTAGTAGTGATTTAAATAGTTTAGAGGAAGATAAAGTTAGTTAGAAGTTAGTTGAATAAATAATAATCAAAGGAAGATTAGGTTAGTTGTGATTTAAATAGTTAGAGGGAGATAGAGTTAGTTAGAAGTTAGTGGAATAAATAATATTCAAAGAGAGATTAAGTTAGTAGTGATTTAAATAGTTAGAGGGAGATAAAGTTAGTTAGAATGTAAATAACTTAGTAGAATTCATCAGGCCTCACAAGGATCTGAAATAGATTGGTGGATTGAAATAGATTGGTGGATTGAAATAGATTGGTGGATTGAAATAGATTGGTGGATTGAAATAGATTGGTGGATTGAAAAAGATTGGTGGATTGAAATAGATTGGTGGATTGAAAAAGATTGGTGGATTGAATAAGGATTGGTGGATTGAATAAGGATAGGTGTATTGAAATAGATTGGTGGATTGAAAAAGATTGGTGGGTAGAATAAGGATTGGTGGATTGAATAGGAATCTCATCTTCAGTTTCCTTCATCAACATGGGTCATTGATTTAATTAAGGAAGAGTCGTCAATTAATTAGCAGTGAACTGGAGAACTACTGATACCTATTAAATAAATTAAATAAATAAATAAATATATATATAAATAAATAAATACCGGTAAATAAACAAAATAAAACATTCCTTTATTCCCTAACTGACATTAACGTAAAAATAATAATAACTTTTTAATGATCGTATTAGATAAAAATAATATAGTCTTATCTTAATTCCACTTTGCTGCTAAAAAAAAATAAATATTAAATAAAAAATGTTCTCGTCACCTAAGGTTCTTCTGACTACATCACAAGGTTCCTTAAATTGAAATAAGACAAATAACAAACAATAATACTCTCTCTAAACTTACCCCAGTATCTGCTTTGTCAATCGTCTGGCGTTTGAAGAAGCCACACTGTAAGGAAAATAATAATAATGATAATAATAATAATAATAATAATGAATATATTAATAATAATAATAATAGTAATGATGATAAAATTTAATATACTAATAATAAATATAATAATAATAATAATAATAATAATAATAATAATTCTGATAATAATAATAATAATAACGATAATAATAATAAATATAATAATAATAATAAATATAATAATAGACTTTATTTATTGATTGATTGTTCCGGTGTTAATTTTACTTTTTTATCAGTATATAATTTTCGGTTACAGATCCTTATTAAGCTCAAACAGTCTACTTCAAGTAATAATAATAATAATAATAATAATAATAGTAGTAGTAGTAGTAATAATAATAATAATAATAATAATAATAATAATAATAGTAGTAGTAGTAGTAGTAATAACAATAATAGTAATAATAATAATAGTAGTAGTAATAGTAAGAATAATGATAATAGTAGTAGTAGTAATAGTAATAATAATAATAATAAATATACTAATAATGATATGATAATAATAATATATTACCTTATAACATGTGAATACAATGATGGCCAGCAGTAGTAGTCCTCCCAACACTGATACCAGATAAATCCACCAAGGTACCTGTAAGAAATGTACACCAGGTCAGGTCAAATTAGGTCATTCTCTATTTTTTTGTTTAGTTGTATTTATTCAAGATATTTTTTTTTTTATTTAACCAAGTTATTATTTATTCTATTAACCATGTGTGTTCAAGTAATTATTTTTCTGTTAGTTCTATTTAATCAAGTTATGGCCAATTTAGTCAAGTTATTATGTATTTATCTAACTTATCATTTATTCTATTACACATATTTAGTAAGTAATTATCTTTTTTATTAGCTATATTTACTCAATCTATTATTTCTTTAGTAAGTTATTATTTTTTTCATCAGCTGTATTGTATTTTATTTATTATTTATTTTATTATATATTTCATTTTATTTATTATTTATTTAATTATTTATATTTAATTTTATTTATTATTTATTTTCTTATTTTAATTATATTTATTAATTATTTAATTATTTATATTTTATTTTATTCATTTATTTTATTATTTATATTTTATTATTTATATTTATATGTTTTTATTTATTTATATATTTATTTATTTATTTATTTATCAGGTCAATATATATTCGAGTATTGAAGGGGATGACCTTTTCTATCTCTAGGTCTGCCAGTAACCCACCATGGCCTCTGTCTCCTGGTTGGTTATATCTGTACTGACGGAGGTGACGTAGGAGGACTTAGGTGGTGGGGCTCCTAGGGGCATCTTCACCACCTGCAGGTACACGGAGGAGGTGGCGTTGGGCAGGACACGATCCAACTGCACCCATGCACAGGTAGAAATAATGGTTAGTGTTTATTTTCTTGCTTAACTGTACACTCTATCTTTATTATTATGTTGGTGTCTGTATTCTAATTTACTACAAGCAGGTATCCATTATTCAAAACAATAACATCATCATATGAGAACGTGAAAAAATTATAATTATTACAAGCACCTACTCACAATTTACTACAAGCACCTACACACTATTTACTACAAGCATCTACCCACTATTTACTACAAGCCCCCTACACACTATTTACTACTAGCACCTACCCACTATTTACTTCAAGCATCTACACACTATTTACTACAAGCACCTACCCACTATTTACTTTAAGCACCTACCCACTATATACTTCAAGCACCTACACACTATTTACTACAAGCACCTACCCACTATTTACTACATAAAACTACTCACTTCAAGCAGCTACTCACTGTTTAAAACAAAATATTTTTACATAAATATGGGAACCTGTAAACATTAGGTAGCAGCAATTTGTTTGAGGTATCCATACGTGTATTGAAATTTATATTCACGACTGTACATACACCTAGTAAACCTAACAACAACAACAACAACAACAACAACAACAACAACAAGAACTGACTGACTGACTGACTGACTGACTGACTGACTGACTGACTGACTAATTAACTGACTGACTGACTAATTAACTGACTGACTGACTAATTAACTGACTGACTAGTTAACTAACTGACTGACTGACTGACTGACCTGTTGGATTGTAGCCATGACAAGACGTGACTGCAACACCACACTCACTTCCTGTCCCTCCCTCACCTCACCAAGGGTACACGTAAACCTCATAAACTCCATCCCAGCGTCCCACTTTCCTCCTCCTCTTCCAGCCCTGAGTGTGTGGATGTTTGGGGGGGGGGGGCAGGGGAGGGAAGGGGGATAGGAAGCTTAATTAAGTTTAGATTAGGTTAGGTTAGGTTAAATGAATAGCTGTCTGAGCCATCCACTTTCCTGATAGGTTAGTTGGTATTTCTCTCATGCATGTATATTCTTTCATTTGCCAGTTTTAACACACACACACACACACACACACACACACACACACACACACACACACACACACACACACACACACACACACACACACACACACACACAACACCTAGCATCAATATACTGCCTTATATCCTTGTATATATTTTATGTTTATTTCTATTACTCTTATTTATATATGTACATCTATTCATAACTGTATATTTTCAGCTCCAGGCTGCCACTCTCATTAATAAAACCGTTTATTATTATTATTATTATTATTTACACACACACACACACACACACATATTATGGGTATTATTATTATCCAAACCATCCAAAGTCTAGGCAGTTTATTACTAGATGCTGATATATTTTTTTATTCACATTAAGATGCTACGTTACTTTAAAGGCTAGTACTAAAGATAGATGAGAAGAGGTATAGCAATGTTGTTGTACTTGTTGTTTTTGTTGTTGTGTTGTAGTTAAATATAGACGTAAAACTGTCTTTGCTGTTATTTTTGTTGTTGATGTGGCCATGACACTGTTGTTTTTATTATTGAATGTAGACATAATATTTTTGCTGTCGTTGATGTGACCATAACTGTTGTTGTTGTTATTTTTGTTGTTTTTTAATATAGACATAACTTTTTGTTTTCTTTGATGTGACTATAACTGTTGTTGTGGTTGCTGTTGTTATTTTGTTGTTATTTATGTTGTTATTGAATGTGACCTTGGCAAGACTTACGCCAGAACAGCATCGGTGGTGAAGTCAGGCTGGTTGTGGTATATTCCCCTGGCAGCCTCAGTTGATGCTTCACTCTTATGTATATCAAAGACGTCAACTGTACCCACGTCGTATTCACAGTCAGGTACCATCCCAGAGAACATAGGGTAATCTAGGAGGTACAGTAGTGGCTTCCCTGTGTATGGTGAAGGAAGAGTGTTTATGATGGTGAAGGAAAGGGGGTATATGGTGGTGGTGAAGGAAGAGGGTTTATGTTGAAGGAAATGGGGTGTATGGTGGTGGTGAAGGAAGAGGGGTGTATGGTGGTGGTGAAAGGAAGTGGTTATGGTGGTGGTGAAGGAAGGAGGGTATGGTGGTGAAGGAAGGAGGGTATGGTGGTGAAGGAAGAGGGGTGTATGGTGGTGAAGGAAGGAGGGTATGGTGGTGGTGAAGGAAGAGGAGTGTATGGTGGTGGTGAAGGAAGAGGGTTTAGGTTGGTGAAGGAAGGAGGTTATGGTAGTGAAAAAAGAAAGGTATAGTGGTGAAGATAAGAAAGAGGATACAGTGCACTCAAAATAAGAGGGTATAGTGCACTTAAAACAAGGGGGTATAGTGCATTCAGAGAAAATAAAGGGAATACAGCTTAACTAAAAAATCACACATTGGGGACAGGAAGCAAAAATAATACCATGTAACAGCAAACACCTACCAATACACAACTCACCATCAATATTATTCTGTTGGGCCAGTCAATTTAATACTTTGCTGGTGTAAATGAAGACCCTTTAAAAAAATACATAGATTGGGCAAAGGGACAAGGATAATACCAATATAACAGTAAACAGCTACTAATGCACAACTCACCATCAATTCTGTAAGGCCAGTCAATAAATACTCTGGTGGTGTAGATGGAAAATTTGTTACCGTTGTATATCTTGTACCTGTGAATGACGACTGGGCCCACCTCCTCCTCCAGGGTGGTGTTGGAGGGTAGCTTGTAGTAGGACGAGGCATTGTAAGCCACCCTCGGGGGCTCTGACGGCTTCCTGTAGGAGTGGCAGAAGGAGAGGGAATACGAGTGAGGAAGCTAGTTTGTGTGTGTGTGTGTGTGTGTGTGTGTGAGGGAGAGAGGGAGAGAGTGGTATGTGATTGACAGAACCTAAAATTTCGTAAAGATATATAAACAAGGATTCATTATAAAAAAAAGATGTATTTTCCTCTGGTTTTGGTTCACTAAAAGAAAAAATATATACATTCCTCTGGTTATGTAATAATTATTTAGATCATATGTTATAAATCAGATGACTTACATATACATCACCTTATATTAAACACGAAAACTAATATATAAATAAAGATGTACTCACCCGCTGAGATCTAGAGAACCTTTTACTCTAATGGGACACTGGATGTTTTGTTTGGCTGTGTCTGGGTTGGTGAGGGCAGAGGTGGTCAACACGGTAGCCCTCAAGGCGAAGAGGTCAGCGTGGGAGGTCAGGGAATTGAAGAACGTCAGGTCAGGTTGGAAGGATAGGGTCAGGTTCCTCTGTTGGTGTGGGGAAGTGGTGTAAATTTATGATGTGTTTGGTGAGGCGAGGTTAGGTTAGGTTACGCAAGGTTAGGTTATATTATGATAAGTTAGGTTAGGTTAGATTTGATTTGATTTGTTTTTCCGACTTTTTTTTCACTTTTATTTCGGTTAGATTTATCTAGATATAACACCTTCAAAAAATGATTCCATAATAATAATAATGGTATAGGCCAGACGTACTTAAAGTCTTTGACATGAATGGGAAGGTAGTAGTAGTCATGGTATAAAAACACTGTGTTTTTATACCATGGTAGTAGTAGTAGTACAAAGGTATACCAGATTATTAAGTTTGTTTTCCTTGGAGTGTTGTTGACTCACCTTGTCGTTGGTAGAGAAGATGGTGTCAATGTGGCAGGTGATGGTGTTACTCTTGTCGGTGTCACACGTTACACCAGTCATACCGTCCATCCTGAGGTCACCCTGAGTCTTGATCTGAGAGAGAGAGAGAGAGAGAGAGAGAGAGAGAGAGAGAGAGAGAGCATTTGATATTAAGGGGAGATTCTCTTGTTGGTAAATTGGAAGGCAACTAATTCCTCCTAACTATACCAGAGAACAGACTCCTCTCAATGGTACTAATAGGGGATCTGTTGCATGGCATTGTTTGGAGGAATCACAGACCTCCCAATTCACCAAACACACACACACACACACACACACACACACACACACACACACAAAAAAATAAAATAAAATAAAATAATAATAATAATAACTGTAACAATAATCCCCCTTAAGCTTGATGTGACCATGATGCAACATTTATTGTTATTAATTTTTTCAGTTTTTTAAGTTCTTTATTTACCTTTAGTACAAGCCCCAACACTCTGGGGAACGTTGCCGCTAAAGACCACCATGAAGTTATTTGATACATGGTGGGATATTCATATGAGTATATATATACATAAAAATATACTTCAAATTTATCGTCCAACCTGAAGCTGTGTGTTGTATGCTGGTTCTCCTCTGTTCTCTATGGTGAAGGACAAAACGAGAGGCTCCACGTCCCCTAGTGTAAACTCCCTTATACTGTAAACACACATACGGGGTATAAAAAGGAGGCTAATGTAACATATCAATACACATATAATTTATTAATGTAACTGTGTAATTCCTTGTGCAACGTGTATGAATATGAATAATCACAATTAATATTTATAAGCGATGAATAACCACAATTAATTATATATATATATATACGATACCTACGGCTGAAACAGGGTACTCAAATTTAAATAATAGGTGGAAATAATAGCAAGTTTGTCAAAATAATTGGATACTAAATCACTGAGAATAACAACATCAAAAGGAGGTTTGTTTACATTTGGTAGTTGAGTATGAGATCACTACGACAGTCCTCAACTTGTCCCCCTTCACACTCCACTAGGATGGTGAGTGGCTCCTCCTTCATTAGAGCTTCACTTGGCTCCAGGATCAACTACAATATTATAGAGGATTAAAGAGGATTATAAAGGATTAAAGATGATTATAGAGGATTAAGTAGGATTACAAAAGGTTATTACTTTGTTGTTGTTCTTACTTTATTGTTCATACTTTGCTTTTACTTAATGTTCTTACTTTTTTTATTGTTCTTACTTTTTTGTTCTTACTTTGTTGATGTTCTTACCTTGTTGTTGTTATTGTTGAACTTTGCATCTCCTCTGAAGTAGAAAGGTTTCACCACTTCCTTTAGGTCTTTCTGAAATTCGTAAGCTTTTTTCGTCAGTGGGTCATTCATTCAAGTTGTTGTAGGAGAATTAATTTGAAGACTACAGAGTACTCCAAATTTTGCTATAATCATGTGACAAAATCCTTCACCAATGCCATTAGATTATATTTTAGGATTTTACAATATAGTCGAGAGGTTTTTGGGTACACTTGACTTCACTATCGTTATCATAAAGTACCAATATTGATGAAAATAATAATAAGGTTTCGTTCTCGTGCATTACCAGTATTGATGAAAATTCTAAGATTGTCCTTGTGTGGCTTCAGGGGAAAATTTTCTTGTTGGTGAATTGGAAGGTCTGTGATTCCTCCAAACTATGCCACGAAACAGAACCCCTATTTAGTACTATTGAGGACGTCTGTTTTCTGACATAGCTATAGGAGGAATCATTAGCCTTCCAATTTACTAAACAAGAAAATCTCCCCTTAATGTGGTAATTCTTTTTTGGTACATTGGAGTGCCTTGATTCCTCCAAAGTATACTAGGAAACAAGACCAGAAGAGCAAAAATAATGGTGTTCTGTTGCTTGGAATTGTTTGGAGGATTCAGGTGCTCCAAACTTACCAACACAAAACTCCCCCCTTAATTAAGACAAAGAGTAATAATTCTGGTGATAATATTCTGACGGTGCTCACCTTGGCCATAACATCTTGTGAAGAACACGTGCGTTCCCCCGCCTGTGGTACCGTCATGGTCACCGTCTGTGTTTCGTCACCAGTCTCTTCAAAATAGAGTCTCTTGTGTGACTGGCGGATATCAGCGGTCAGGGATAGGGAGAATTCTGATAACGGAGACACTTGTTTATTTTATTGTAATGTATAGAACACACACACACACACACACACACACACACACACACACACACACACACACACACACACACACACACACACACACACACACAAACGCTCTCACTCTTCACTTACTCATTCACACACACACACACACACACAACTAATAATGACTGTAAACAAAGATTCCTGACTGACGTTGTAATAAGTATGAAAAAAAAAAAAAAAAAAACATATTTACACTGTCTTTTTTAGAATATTCACCCAAGTTGGTTGCCTCGTGGTCAGCCTGTTTCTTGTTACGAGTGTGGTAAGAGAAGCAGACAGTGGCGGTAACACAGGGATGCATTGAGACGTCATGGCGTGAAGGGCAGGACAATGAGGTCAGGTCGATGGGGCCGGAAAAGGTCAGGGTCCAAGTAAACATGACCACTTCCTTCGTCCTGGTGAGAGAGTGTGTTGTTGGTTATAGTGGGAGTTAATTAAAGGACTGGAAAATATTTGGTGAAGGATGTTAGCAAGTCAAAACACCCAACCTAATCTCACCAACCCAAACCTCACCTCACCTAACACAACCCAACCCAGCCCAGCCCAGCCCAACCCCACCTAACATCACCTCACTTAACCCAACCCAACCCAGCACCACCGCCCCATCCTACTCCACCTCACACCTAACCCAGTCCAACCCCACCTAACCTCACCAAAACAACCCAGCCCAACCCTATCTAGCCTAACCCAACCCAGCCCAGCACAACAATAATATCACCTCACCTAACCCAACCCAACCCAAACCAACTCAGCCCCACCCCATTCCTAACCCAACCCAACCCAGCCCAATCCCACCTAGTCTAACCCAAGCCAACCCAAACCCAACCCCATCAAGTCTAACCCAACCCAACCCCACCCAATCCCACCTAACATCACATCACCCACCCTCACCTGAAAACAAGTACGGTATCAGAGGTATGTGCTCCCACTGCCACGTCGTACCCAGCCCCTGAAGCCGCTGGTAATGCCTTGGCGATGGATGAACCGAATGTAGAGATGGACACGGGTCTTGGCAGCTGCAGTGATAGTTCTGATGCCTTGAGAATCTGTTGTTGTTGGTGGTGTTGGTGGTGGTGGTGGGGTCAGGTCAAGTGTGGTGAGGTCCAAGTCAAAGGAAAAAGGAATTGTAGACCCATATTATTATAGAGGGTAATATTATACAGTACTATAATAGACAATGTTTATTATCATTTTGCATGCTGTCATCATTTTCATTATCATCATCATTATCACCCCATTTCATTTTTTTTTCAAGCATGCCAACATTCTTATATCGACACACACACACACACACACACACACACACACACACACACACACACACACACACACACACACACACACACAGTCTATGGTTGGTAGGCTTATGGTATGTACCTACCTGTTTAGGGGTCACTTCCAGCCCCCCAGAAGACCCCATGTAGATGAATACTTCTCCACCCCCCTCTAGGAAGGGTGCCCCCACTGCTAGGTCTGGTGGTGGAGGGAGGGAGGGAAGGAGAGTAAGGCTTTAGTGGTTGTCTTTGAAGATCTACAACTTTATTTATTTGCCCTGTGTCAAGCGATTCCAAATAACCCTGGATACAAAATTTGGAACGTGACTGTACACTTGTGCACAAATATACATGTACAGGTTTTTCAAGGTATGTCGTACAGCAGGAAATGTTGAAGATACTTAAATGTATTATGTAAAACAACTGTATTATCTTTACTGACTGTATAGGTAGGGTTTGGTAGAAAAGAATGGGGTGGGTTGAAATGGATCTGGAACCTCTAAGGGTCTGGCGAGGAAAATTTCTTGTATATTGTGATTTTTGTTTATTCTTTATTTTTCAGCTTGTGTGTTATAATTTAAGGAAAAATTTCGATGTTATTGATAAAAGTTTTAAAGTGTAGGGGAATTAATGTTTTTATATATATGAAAAACGAAGGCAAGGCTATGCTGGAAGAATTGTGAAATTAATATGAAGGGAAAGAGACTGAGACGATGATGTACAGTCAGCCTCAGGAATTCGTATACACCACTGTGACAACAAGGGTTCTTAACAACTAGAAAATTTAGTACATTAATTCCCTAACACCAAACTTGTCTAGTAATGTTATCTGCCTAATACTTGAACCAGTCAGCAGAACAATGCCTACAGTATGTACAGAATAAAGACCTCTCGTAACCAATGCTCTGAGTACAAATTCCTGAGGCCGACTGTAAAACAACACCTCAGTCTCTTTCCCTTCATTTTAACTTCACAATTATTCCAGCATAGCCTTGTCTTCGTTTTTCATTTATATAAAAACATTAATTCCCCTACACTTTAAAAAACATTACCTTGGAAGTCGTCCCCATCAATGTCACCGATAGCAGCCACACATGTACCAAACCTCCCATACGGCTGTGGACCTTTTCTCAACGGGGCGCCCACCTCACCAGTCATCTGTGTCTTGTCCCCGGTGATGAAGGTCTGGGTGTAAACAAAGATGGCCCCCTGGTCGTACTGGGTCTTGTTGCTGTTGTAGAAGGGAGCGGACACTACCAAGTCCTCCAGTCCATCACCGTTGAAGTCCAGTGTGGCCAGGGAGTACCCGAAGAACATGAATTTGTTCACCTCACCGTTCCTCTGATCAAAATATTAAAAAAAAGTTTAAAAATATATGAAAATAAAAGGGAAAAGGGAGTGGGTATTGATGATGATTGAAGATTGCGAAAGTGATATAGTGACCCCTTAGTATTTTTTATTTTTACATCTTTTGAGAATCGATGGTTTTCTGATTCAACAAAGCCCAGGCCATATTACAAAGCAACATTATTTTGTATTCCGTACACCTTTACAATTTTGAGTGGAAAGCGAACCTAACCTCACCGAAGAATAAACAGTGGCTCGACAACATTTACTTACTTGGTCACCTGGAGGCAAAATCTTATCTAAAATCTTGAGTTTCTTGGCGTTGGTTCCGTCTTGTTCTAAAATGTAGATGATTGGTCCTACAGTCTTACCCTGAAATATAAGATTCAACTCCAGTGAGGAATCGATAACAAGATAATAACAAAATAGAAATAAAAATGTCTCGGTTATGTTACACACGTAAAATATATTGTACCGTTTCCTCTGATTTCTTTTCCATTCAACTCCAGTGAGGAATCTAAAACAAATAATAAGAAAATAGAAATAGAAATGTCTCAATTCTGTTACACACGTAAAATAAATTGTACCGTTTCCTCTGATTTCCTTTCCAAACTCTAGAGATATTTTCCTCATTCTTGTTCTTATTCGAATTATGCAGTAATAAAATGCAGTCACACTATAAAAATTATCCTGTTAAGTATGATTGTTGCGTGTTTATAATTTATCATCTGTGTCTTTCTTGCCAGCATTGACCTTTTCACATTTGATAACTTTGAGCTCCTGATTCTGTGACTTTCTCTCCTAACTCTATATATATTATCCTCATTGTGCCTTTATATCTCATCATTTCCTGCCTTCACTGCATGACCTTCACATATTATTAACATCTGGACCTTTTCACTGTATGCCTAATCCTTCCTTGCCTACACTGACCTTTTCACTGTATGTCTCATTATTTCTTATTTACACTGACCACCTTCCTCATCTTTCCTTTCCTACTACACTGACCCTTTCACTGTTGATAACCTTGAGTTCTTGGGTACTTGTGGTCCTGGGCATGGAAGACACGATTGCAGACCTTCCACTGTATGTAATGCTGGCCACACTGAAGCCCAGGTAGAGGTCAGTGATGGTGGTAAAGCCGCTACTCCCACTATTCTGTGTCAGGTCCACGTCTTTGAGGGCCAGTTGTTCTACCCTCCTCTGTCTCTCTGGGTCCTCTACATCACTCAGTCCTATCTCCCACGTGTCGCCTGTAGCAAGAAGAAGTGGATTGAGAGAGAATGGATGTGTATAGTGGAGTAGTAGGTGTAGTGGATAGAGTTAAAGTTGATAGTAGGTGTAGTGGATAGGTGGTGTAGTGGATAGTAGGTGTAGTGGATAGAGTTAGTTGATAGTAGGGGTAGTGGATAGGTGGTGTAGTGGATGTGTATAGTGAAGTAGTAGGTGTAGTGGATAGGTGTAGTGGATGTGTATAGTGAAGTAGTAGGTGTAGTGGATAGTGTTAGAGTGGATAGTAGGTGTAGTGGATAGAGTAAGAATGAATGTGTAGTGGATAGTTGTATATATATTTAGTGACAAGTGGAGATTGTTCGAGTGGATAGCAATACTAATATAGTGAAATATATTCGTCAAAGGGAAAATGTAGGGACAAAGAGAAAAAAGATAATAATTAAAAAGTGTGAATGATTGTATGTCAGACTAATAGAGATAACCAAGAAGGAATGCTTAAGGGACCCTGTGATGTAGTCAGAAAATGAGAGATAAATGAGTCCTTCAACTATTGCCACGAAACACCACCTACATGGAAGGAGCTTGTTTCGTGGCATAGTCAGGAGGAATCAGAAGCCACCAATTCACATACACGATCACAGGGTCCTTAATTAACACACACACACACACACACACACACACACACACACACACACACACACACACACACATACACACACACACCACAGGCTCCTTAATTAACACACACACACACACACACACACACACACACACACACACACACACACACACACAGGGTCCCTAATTAACACACACACACACACACACCACAGGGTTCTTAATTAACACACACACACACACATACCACAGGGTTCTTAATTAACACACACACACACACACACACACACACAGGGTTCTTAATTAACACACACACACACACAGGCTCCTTAATTAACACATACCTTGCCAAGCCCAACAGCCAGGTGAACCAAAGGCGTAGGTGTCGTGATCCTGTTGAGAAAAATGGAGGTAAATGAGTCCTTCAAAGATTGCCACGAAACAAAACATATAAGGAAGATACTCGTTTCGTGGCATAGTCAGGAGGAATCAGAAGTCTCCATACACGATCACAGGGTCCTTAAGGTGCAACTGATTCCTCCAAACTTTTCGAAGCAACAGGATGCCATTATTTTGTTTATGTAGTTATTTTTGTAGTTTCTGTAGTTATTTCTGTAGTTGTAGTTATTTTTGTTGTTGTTATTTAGTTTATGTAGTTATGTTTGTAGTTTATGTAGTTATTTAGTTATGTAGTTTAATTAGTTTATGTAGTTATTTTTTTTTCTGTAGTTTTTATAGTATTTTGTTATTTAGTTATTTTTTTGTAGTTTATGTAGTTATTTAGTTATTTAGTTTATTTAGTTATTTCTGTATTTTATGTATTTATTTCTGTAATTTATGTAGTTTCTTACTTCTATGTAGGCGACGCTCATTCCAAACTGACAGGCACCGTTGTTCAGGTAACTCTTCCTCTTCTCTGAAAACAGTAAACAAGAATAAAAACACTCGGGTTGTACTGAAGAAAAGTTTATAATAACATCTCTGTGAAGGATTTTTTTATGATAGAATAATAATAATAATAATAATAATAATAATAATAATAATAATAATAATAATAGTTTGGTACAGTAAATAAGAATAAAAACACTCGGGTTGTATTGAAAAAAAGTTCATAATAACATCTTTGTGAAGGATTTTTTTTTTTTTAAGATAGAATAATAATAAAAATAGCTTGGTGGAGTAGTCTCTTGTTTTTTAACTGTTGATGTGTGTGTGTGTGTGTGTGTGTGTGTGTGTGTGTGTGTGTGTGTGTGTGTGTGTGTGTGTGTGTGTGTGTACTGCATAAAATAGGTTCTTCTCTTAAGGGACCCTGTGATGTAGTCAGATAATTGGAGGTAAATGAGTCCTTCAAATATTGCCACGAAACACACACCTATATAGAAGGAGCTTGTTTCGTGACATAGACAGGAGGAATCAGAAGCCACCAATTACCAAACACGATCACAGGGTCCTTAAGGGTGTAATATATTCATTTACGGTACATTGGAGAACATTGATTCCTCCAAAGCATGCCACGAAACAGGACCATATTAACACACATAATGGTGGCCTGTTGCTTGGAATAGTTTGGAGGAATCAGTTTCTCTAGACTTACCAAAGTTACCAACACTGTACTATCTTGGTATATCTGGAGAAACTGATTCAACCAAACTATTCCAAGCAACAGGCCACCATTATTTTTGCTTTTCTGGTCCTGCTTCCTGACATACTTTGGAGGAATTAAGGCGCTCCAATGTACACCCGAGCTCGTAAATTCGCGACCACGTACTTAGATGTTTATGCCATTTGAGCTGGTAACATTTATTTGGGGAGGAATCAGAGTAGGTGGAACATAGTAGAGGGACATGATACAATCTTCCACCTACAATGACACCTTTCTTCCCCACACAGTGTTACCAGCTCAGATGACATAAACATTTGGGGACGTGGTCGCGAATTTACGAGCTCGAGTGTACATACCAACACAGTACTACCCCCTTGATTGTGGACAATAATAAAGATAATAATAACAATAATAATAAGAATAATAACAATAATAATAATAGTAACAACAATAATAATAATAATAATAATAATAATAACAATAATAACAATAACAACAATAACAATAACAACAATAACAACAACAATAACAACAACAACAACAATAACAACAACAATAACAACAATAACAACAACACTAACTAACCTTCAACTTGGTGTGGTGGTGAGAATGGGGTCAGCTCTGCCTCCAAGTCACTAGTATAATAACAAATACCCAAAGGAAAGTCCTCCGTCTTGGAACTGGTGTCAATAAATATGTGCCAACGAGGAGCACAAACCTGTTGGTGGTGGTGGTGGGGGGTTGTGTTAGGATATACTTAAGGGGGTGCGGGTGTAGGGGGATAGGCTTGGGAGGGTGCGTGGGGTCGGTTTTTTGGGGGGAGTGCGGGTGTAGGAGGACAAGCTTGGGAGGGTGCGTGGGGTCGGGTTTTTTTGGGGAGTGCGGGTGTAGGGGGACAGGCTTTGAGGGTGGGTGGGTTAGGGGGGTTTTGGGGGGTGCGGGAGTAAGGGGACAGGCTTGTGGTGGGGGGGTTAGGGGGTGCGGGAATAGGGGACAGGCTTTCTTCCCACCCCAAGCCTGTCCCCCTATTCCCGCACCCCCCAACCCCCCACCCAAGCCTGTCCCCTACTATCGCACCCCCTTAAGGGACCTTCACATATTAGCATCTGGACCTTTTCACTGTATTTCTCATCCTTCTTTGCCTACACTGACCTTTACTAGGATTTACTTAAGGGACCCGGTGATGCAGTGAGAAAATTGGAGGTAAATGAGTCCTTCAAATATTGCCATGACACACACACACACACACACACACACACACACACACACACACACACACACACACACACACACACACACACACACACACACACACACACACACACACGCCCATGTTGACTTAAAGGAAGAATCTGTTGTTGGTACAGTGATGGCCTTGTGATTCCTCCAAATTATGCCACGAAACAGATCCCTTATTAGTAACACTAGGGTCGTCTGTTTCCTGGCAAAGTTTGGAGGAATCAATAGCCTTCCAATTTACCAAAAGAAGAAATTCCTCCCTTAATTAAGCTTGAAGAAGGAAAAGCCATATGATAAAAATTTTGAGTAACTAACCACAAGTGTGTCTCTGCCATTAGAAGCCAGAGAATACCCGAGTCTCTGTCCATCCTTGAGGTCTTGGTCTATCCACGTCTTGTACTTGTCGTCTAAGTTGACCTTCAGTTGTTTACAGTTTGTTGGCGTTGGTGTTCCTGTACCTGTATCATCCTGCTCCAAGATACAGGAATACAGTGCCCCTGGTCTTGCTGAACCCTCACTGCCAGAACTGCTAATGTTTGTAGCCTTGGGGGCCCCTACCAGTAGACTGTAGAGGGAGGCAAGAGTGGATATAAGCACAGTATAGGATGTTTTGTTTTTTTAGGGGATGGGATGAAGGGAAGGAAGGAAAGAAAGAATGAAGGAAAGGAAGGAAGGGTAGGAATGAATTAATGAATGAAAGAATGAAGAAAGAATGAAAGAAGGAAAGAATGAAAGAAGGAAAGAAGGAATGAAAGAAAGAATGAATGAAAGAGGGAAGGAAAGAATGAATGAATGAAAGGAATGAATGAAAGAAGGAAAGGATTGAAGGTGGTTTGTGGAGTGGTAGTGGTGATTATGGAGCAACTGATTCCTCCAAACTATTCCAAGCAACAGGTAGCCATTATATTTGCTCGTTAGGTTCTGTTTCCTGGCATACTATGGAGGAATCAAGGTACTCCAATATAACACATGTGTACTATCCCTTTAAAACACAGCAAATAGTGTTCAAGTTGATGTTACACTATTACATGGAGTTTCTTGCTTTCTCTCATTGCTCGTCTATATGTTATGAATAATCAGTAATAAATGAACATAGGATTCCTTACTTGTTCTGAGTGCCATTGAAAATTTTTATACACGATTCAAAAACAAAAGTAAATAAATGAATAAATAAATAAAATAAAATAAATAACAGGATTTCTAACTGCTTTGGAATACCATTGATAATTTTATATAAGGTGATTAAAAAAAAAAACATAGGCCTCCTTGTTGTCTCTGAGTGCCATTGATAATTCTATATACAGTACGATGCAAAAAAAAAATAAAAAAAATATAAAAAATAGTAAAGTAAATAATTAAACTTAGGCCTCCTTACTGTCTCTGGGTGCCGGTGTAAAGATGTGAGATGGAGAAGCCGAATTGTATGTCGTTCTGTCCCGGAGGTGTGAGTAGGTGAGGCTCCTCCCACAACACATTGAAGGAAGATGTGTGTTGTATCACCATTAACACCACCACCAACACAACACACCACACCCTACACCACTCTACACCCATTATACACACACACACACACACACACACACACACACACACACACACACACACCTGGACTACCACCACTTCTTACACACACACACACACACACACACACACACACACACACACACACACACACCTGGACTACCACCACTTCTTACACACACACACACACACACACACACCTCGTCAGTAATTATTTCACGTTGCACACCTTCTAATCACCACTGTTTCAAGATGACCACTTTCTATTCACCTTCACAACACATGTACTGCAAACCTTTTCACTTATAGTTCCACCGAGTTTTAGTCATTCATTCATTCACCTTCTATATTCACTTATGCTTGTTTGGACTCACTTATTACTTCCCTTTCTACACTGTCAAGATTTCAAAATAGTCCTTCACCTTTTAAAACACCACCACAACACATGTACTGTTAATAAACCTTTTCTCGTTTTACTCACTTATTACTTTCCTTTCTAAACTTTAATCACCACTATTATTTTCAACACATCCACTTTCAATACCGTAACTTTCCAATTAACACATGTACTGTAAACCTATTCTCTTTAGCTTCATCAAGTTTTAGTAATTCCTTCACCATCTATAAATAATAATAATTGTTTACTACACTTGCTTGACCATTTCACTTTCCTTCTTCATCACAGTATCTTGCCACAAACTTCCTTGTGTTCCTTTTAGTGGTTTGGGTATATATATAATTTTATCACTTTTGGATCATCACTCTTTCTTTCCACTTTCTTTGACGCTGAGGTGATGATCAAGGGTTTCAGTTCCTTGTTAGTTTTATCAGACACACAACACTTCACTGAAAAAAATAATATGCTTTTATTTCATTCGAAATTCACATGGGTATTCAGTCATAAATCCGTATACAGTATAATTACGCGTACACACTTAATATAAAAATCACTTCTATCTAGCAAGGAACTCTCTCACAAACTGATACAAGGTACATCAATATTTTTTTTTTTTCAATCTTGCAACTGCAGTAGCTTTTTCATCTCCACATTGCTTCGACACCATAATCCATTTTCAGTATTTTTGGGCACGAGAGATAAACTATTTTATCAAGTACCCGAGAGCTTTGCGACTTCATAACATACCCCCATGTATGGAAAATTCATCGATGGTTTGCTGGTGAGGAAAATGAAAATGAGGAGGAGTGGTAGTTTGAAGAAGGTGATAGAGTCTGTGTTGCCTACTGTGAACATTGAGACACTTAGTAATTCCTTATCAGTTTGAGATAAGATGTGATATTATCGGTAGAGTAGCAGTCAGACAGGAAGTTTGGAGACATGAAACGAGAGGAAGGGAGAGATAATCAGAGGACAGGAAAGGATAGATAACTAGAGGAGACGAAGGGAGAGATAATTAAAGGAGAGGAAGAAGGGATAATCAGAGGAGAGGAAAGGATAGATAACTAGAGGTGACGAAGGGAGAGAGAAGTAAAGGAGAGGAAGGAGGGATAATTTGTTTGCATGTGAGCATTATGGTATGTTTTAATCAGTAATGAGGTAGTAGGATATCATAGGATAGTGGTGTTAGCTGTTTGTAGATAAGAGAGGAAGGGAGGGAAGGAGGAAAAATTAGAGAAGAAGGAAGGGAGGGATAATTAGAAGAGAACTAGGAGAGGAAAGAAGGGATAGTTAGTGTGTGGGTATTATAGGTGTTGTTGTTGTTGTTGTTGTTGTTGCTGTTGTTAATGTTCTCCCAGGACAGAATGAATGGCCTCCTACCCCACAGACCCCCGGTACGCTCTGGTCGCAGTGAAAAAACATATTGGTGTTGGTGGGGGGGTGATTGGTTGATAATAGGCGCCGCAACAGCGAGGTCATATGGCGCCCGTGGAAGAAGCTAGGTGGATGGGGGAGAATAGTGAGATAAAATGGTAAGGGAATAGTGTAGGGAGAGCGAAGAGAAGGAATTAAGATATAAGAGAGAGAGAGGAGAGGGGAGGAGATGTGTGTGTGTGTGTGTGTGTGTATGTATGAAGAGAGATTGAAGGGGAAGGAAGGTGAGAGATGAGGGAGAGAAAAAACATTAATAAAGATAGTGGATACATGGAGAGAGAGATATTGGAGGGAAGGAGAGAGAGAGAGAGAGAGAGAGAGAGAGAGAGAGAGAGAGAGAGAGAGAGAGAGAGAGATTGGAAGGGAAGGAAGGAGAGAAAAGCATTGATAAGGATAGTGGAGAGAGATTGGAAGGGAGGAAAGTGAGAGGTGAGGGAGAGAAAAAAAATAATGAAGATAGTGGTGGTTATAGAAGGAGAGTATACTGTAACTAATGAAAATTAATACCAAACGAATAATATGAGTCATACTAGATTACATTAGTATCCATTAAATTGCATCGTTTTCTCTGGTAAAAAGAAATAATAGGGCCATAGAAAATTGTATTATTTGAAAGTAGACTAAAGTAAACGAGTTGCAGTTATATTATTTTCACATAGTATAGAACAACATGACTGAAATGTATTTTTTGGATTAGGGAGGCATCGTATTTACTTTAGGTTGGAGTATATATATGTGTGTGTGTATGTGTATAGAAGGGTTATGTGTGTGTGTGTGTGTGTAGAAGGATGATACGAGTGTATGTGTGTATAGAAGGGTTTTGTGTGTGTGT
>JAWQEG010005352.1:0-17500 GCA_033782935.1 Petrolisthes cinctipes
TTCCCCTCTCCATCCCTCCCATCTCATACTATCCCATTTTATCTCTTTCTCTCCTTTTTACTTCGTCTCATCTTTCCTTTGGTATACCTTCCATTACGTCTCTCTCTCTCTCTCTCTCTCTCTCTCTCTCTCTCTCTCTCTCTCACTTCGAAACACACACACACACATACACACACACACACACACACACACACACACACACACACACACACACACACACACACACACTCTCTCTCTCTCTCTCTCTCTCTCTCTCTCTCTCTCTCTCTCTCTCTCTCTCTCTCTCTCTCTCTCTCTCTCTCTCTCTCTCTCTCTCTCTCTCTCTGTTGCTTGAATAGTGTGGATGAATAGGTTGCTCCAGTCTGATTTACCAACACTGTATCTCCCCCTTATGGTGGTAATTCCTTTTTGGTACATTGGAGTGCCTTGATTCCTCCAAAGTATGCCAGGAAACAGGACCAGAAGAGCAAAAAATAATGGTGTTTGTTCTGTTGCTTGGATAGTTTGGAGGATTCAGTTGCTCCAGATTTAACAACATAGAATTTCCCCCTTAAGTCGTAGTAAGATGGGGGACAGATGGATGAAGGTAGAGTGTTCGAGTTGATCAGTTGTGTATTTATGAAAGATTGACATTACTAGTAGTTAACTCTTGTATCAGTGAGTTGGATAAAGAAAAGGGATGAGTATGTATATATTGTGTAATTTCTCTTATCCTCTTTTTCATCCATTTCTGTTCTCTCCTTCCCTCCCATCTCATTCTATTCTCTCCCCTACTCTACCCGTCCCTATCTAATTCTCTTCCATGTTTCCTATTTGTCTCACATTAATGTCCCTATTTTCCCTCCAATCTTCCCTGGATGCTAATTTTACCTCTCCTCTATCCTTCCCAAACCTTCTCTCCCTCTCGCTCACAGCCTCATCCCAACTCTCTCTCTCTCTCTCTCTATCTCTCTCTCTCTCTCTCTCTCAGGCAGGCCATTGTAATAGAGATTTTTAAAAGAGGGTTTAATTGACGGATTTTAACTTTGCGACTTGGCATTGCAATATGACTTTCCCTGAATTATGCATTGCAGCAGACATTCCACTCCTCAAAGACCAGCATCCACTTTGATACGAGAAAGGAGTAAAGAGTATAGGCTTCGTACTACCTGCTATTGTTCCCACTGCAGTTAATTAGACGTACATTTCTGAAAACAATCGCTACATTTATTCCACGTGATTGCCGAGGTGGGCGGGGCTTAAGGGGGGTGGGAGGGGGTGGGGGGTGGGGGGGTACAGCTTTGCCATAATGATTGTTGCATGGAGATAATGATTCCTCCAAACAATTCCAAGCAGCAACAGTCCACCATCATTATTTTTGTTATTCTGGTTCTGTTTCCTGGCATACTTTGGAGGAATCAAGGCACTCTAATGTATCATAAGTATACTCTGCCCTTCTTTAACTAACTTAGGGAATGACGTCAGCTGCTTACACAACCTCACTTGTAGCCTCATCTGCCAAGTCATAAGACCCACATAATTATAGTACCGTAAGCTTCACAGACTACATAATTACAGCCTAGTTCACTGAATCACCAGAGGAGTTTATAAAATTGCATTGTATGAATTTGTATTGTAAATTTTACCGACACAATATTTTTGCAAGAAATTTGATGAGGGAGGCGATACATTTTCGTCAGATACAGCAAATATAATAATAAAGTAAGAATGGAGAGAAAAGGATACAGTGATATTGCAGGATACAAAATTAAAACTCCATGTATCGTGATTGCAAACACTCCATTAGCCAAGTACTGGTAACAAAAGGTAAAACAAACACCTGGATTTCATCACTTTCGTTACAAAGTTTATTCAGTATCGGTTGGTGAGGGATGAGCACAGTCGTACAAAAAATTGGTGTACATAGTGAGTGTACGTGTGTGTGTGTGTGGTGTGTGTACGTTGCGCTTGTTTGTGAGTGTGTGTGTGTGTGTGTGTGTATGTACGTTATGGTTGCCGCCGACGGTACACACACACACACACACACACATACACACATACACACACACACACACACGTTCTCATAATATTATCCGGTATGATGTAACCTGGAAATAATACATTGAACATAACATTACACATCATGTAAAAGACACCTATCAGATTACATAAAACAGTATGATTATTATAACTTCTTCTCCTTCATCTCTTCTTTCATACATAAATCTTTAAAAAATCCAGTGACGTCTAGATTGTTTATATATTTTAATATATATATATACACACACCCATACACACACCGGAGAATATATTTATATGTATATGCATACCTATAAACATACATAATTATCTGTGGGGGGGGGGAGGGGGGGAGGTATTACATAAACAGGTTGTCACATTTTCACTTTTTTTTGTAAGATTTTCTGTAGTTTTTCTTATAAGAAGTTTAAATTGCAGGTAAGGATTTTATTTTCTATACAAATATTTTCCCATCCACAATCCTGTCAGTGTGTTAGTTAATCAAGGATAGCATTAAGTTTGAGTTAAAATGAGGGCTACTGATTCCTCCAAACTGTGTCAGAAACAAGGGTACCTCAGTAGTAAACGTGTAGGTAAAAATAATCTGTTTTGTTGTTGTACTGCTTGGAGTAATCAGTAGTCCTCGAATTCACCCAAAATATATGATACTTTAATATGTGTTGCTGTTTGGTGACGTCACATTATTTTGCCCTCAATCAAATTATCACAATCACCATCATCATCATCATCATCATCACAATCACCATCATCATCTTTCACTCATCACAATCACGCTGTTTCTCTTCTCTCTCTCTCTCTCTCTCTCTCTCTCTCTCTCTCTCTCTCTCTCTCTCTCTCTCTCTCTCTCTCTCTCTTCTCTCTCTCTCTCTCTCTCTCTCTCTCTCAGTTTTAGGGCCGCAATCCTATTCCTAGTTTACATAAACGACATAGACGAAGGCCTCTCATGCATAATATCGAAGTTTGCCGATGACACTAAAATTGCAAATACAGTACTCACTAACGCACAGACTAAAGAAATGCAAGATAATCTCGATAAATTGTCAAATTGGGCAAAAACTTGGCAAATGTCCTTCAATTCAGATAAATGTAAAGTGCTCCACATCGGACATCATAACGTAGCAGCAAACTACTCGTTAAATGGTAAGCAACTTAAAAGCGTGGATCGAGAGACAGACTTAGGGGTAACAGTATCAAGTAACCTAAAACCCAGTCAGCAGTGTACGGAAGTAATTAAGAAAGCAAATAAAACTATCGGCTTTATCGGCAGAGCATTCGAGTATAAATCTAAAGACACAATCCTCACTTTGTATAATTCCTTGGTCCGTCCCCTTATGGAGTATTGTGTTCAAGCCTGGTGCCGTATTACCAGAAAGATATAGCAAAATTGGAACGAGTCCAACGTAGAGTTACTAAAATGATACCAAGTCTGAGAAATAAAACGTACGATGAGCGGCTAAGAGAATTAAATCTATTTCCATTGACAAAACGTAGACTGAGAGGTGACTTAATCCAGGTATTAAAATAATCAAAGGCATTGATAATATGGACTGCAACAAATATTTCACGATTGATCGATCAAACTACACGAGAGGAAACGGCTGCAAAATCATAGGCAAATCTTTTAATTCGCACGAATCAAAGAATTTCTTTTTTAACCGAGTCGTCAACTTATGGAATGGGCTTCCCGTAACGTAATTGACTGGTAACACCGTAGACAGCTTCAAACGTCGCTTAGATAAACACCTTGCGTCTAATCCCGACTTAGAATGTTTACTAATGAATAATTTTTGCCCATTACAGGTGGCAAGTTAGCCAAATTTCACCTACTTTCTATCTTTCCTATAAAAAATTTCCTTGTGGAGTATTTCTGCCAACCCCACAAGGTTCCCTTCCTGACTTTATTTCCTGTACGGCCCAGGCCGGAGGAGTGGAGGGTGGGGAGAGAGCATTCTACTTTGCTATCCTTACCTACGACTATCACTGGGGAGTAATTCATTCTCTACCAGTAACCTTCTAATCAGGTCACCTCGTTTGGACCGTAAGGTCTGTTGTGGTCTGTGTATCTATGTAACTCTATGTAACTCTCTCTCTCTCTCTCTCATTTCCACCGACATTTCCTCTTCCTCCATTGGTAGGAAATATTTTCAGAGTGAAGGAATGGGTTTGTTGTCATGGATGCAGAATGTGTGTGTGTGTGTGTGTGTGTGTAGGAGGGATATTCTGTGTGTGTGTGTGTGTGTGTGTGGGTGTGTGTGTGTGTGTGTGTGTGTGTTGTGGGGTGTGTGTGTGGGTGGAGAGGGAGGGGGTTGGAGCTTAGCATTGTTATAAAGGGATAGAGGCACGCTAGAAGAAGGATTGAAACACGAGAGAGAGAGAGAGAGAGAGAGAGAGAGAGAGAAGAGAGAGAGAGAGAGAGAGAGAGAGAGAGAGAGAGAGAGAGAGAGAGAGAGAGAATACATAAACTTGTTGTAATGAAACTGGGGATTTTTAAATATATGAGTGAGAAATAATATGAGAGAAGAAGTGAATGAGAGTGTAAACGGAGGAGAGAGGAAGAGGGGGAGGAGAGAAGGAGATGGATTAGTCTTGTTAGAACGAAAGATGGAGGTCAGTGACAGGGGAGAGAGGAGTGAAAGGAGTGGAGTGGGGGAGAAGAGAAAGATTGAAAAGGATTTGTTGCAGGCTGATAGGAGAGATGCAGAGAGAAATGTAAATATAGAAATAACAAGATTGTGAGGTTAATATTAGAACCGCCAGAAGAAAACTATATAAATGGAGACAGTAGTGTATGCAAAAGGAGGTATATAAAGTCGAGATAATGTGATAGGAGTCGATAAATAAAATGGTAATGATAGATTGGTTTTTCACTCACTTATCCTTCTCTCAGTAACCAACAACAGTGACGTCACAATACAACACACACACACACACACACACACACACACACATACACACACACACACACAATATAGCTTCTCCTTTTAATGAGTGAAAACATCCCTTGAACACCAATTTGACCTTTAATTAAAAACACCCATTAGAAAAACATTCCCATTTACCCATTAGGAATCAGGGTCATTATTTATAGAGGTTTCAGTGTATAGAATGTATATATACTTTTTTTTATTACGATTATAAAATAAGATGCAATTTACATATGAGAAAAACTGGCCTTTAGAAATATATTCGATTATATATAAACAACATTGCTCATTTTAGTATAGTAGTCGACAAGGCTCAGATCAATGTTCCTCTGGATATGGCCTGAGTCAACCACCATTGTCAATAGAGGTACATACAAGATTCTCCTGGCCCCATTTTATACATATAGTTATTTCACTTACAAGACTAGATAATTATGAGGTTCTTATTCCTCCCGTCACTCCTCCTGTAGTCCAGTTGTTGTTGTTGTTGTTGTTGTTGTTGTAGCAGTCTTTGTCTGTGAGTGTCTGAGTGTGTGTGTGTGTGTGTCAGCTAGTGTGTCTTTAGGGAACAACAATATTGAAGTCAGACTTGAACATGTAGGCAGGACAGAGGGACATACAGTACAAGGGATCACTTCCGTCGGCTTTCCTCCTGTGTATTGTCATCAACCGGTTTTTGTTGTCAGTGGAAATTGTATAGTTTCGGAGATGTGTTTTTTTCTCATTTGTTTATTCTTTTTTCTTTCCTTTGTGATTATGTTTTCTATTAATCAGTTGTTTCTTACTTTGTTGTCCTTTCTTTCCTTTGCTGTCAATTGTATTATTCTTTCTTTTTTGTATTTCCTATATTTATCATTCTTTCTTTTACATGGCTAACTATCATAATATCTCCCTCGCCCCCTTTACAAGTCTAACGTCCTTTGTAGTGTAATTCTCTCCTCACTTTCACTCTTTGGTATGATAATAGGTTCATCACTTACTTCACACAACGTTCACACTTTTATCTATCTTTTTTTTTTTTTCCGTGTATACATTTCCTCGTTTATACATTTCGTCACATTCTCATTTTCCGGACATCATCATTTTTTTATCATTTTGGGAGGAACACACTCTTATCTATCTTTTTTTTTTTTCCGTGTATACATTTCCTCGTTTATACATTTCGTCACATTATTATTTTCCGGACATCATTATTTTGTTATCATTTTGGGAGGAACACAATCGTACAGTTCATGCATTACAGTGTGTCATGTTGTCTCTTATATTTACTTTGCTACCGTCACTTTTATAGCGTTCCTTTCACTTACTTTCCTTCGTTCTTGCTTGCTTACTTTTCCTCCCTGCTTCTCTTTCATTAATTTTCTCTTTACTGCTCCTCCTCCTCCTCCTCCTCCTCCTCCTCCTCCTCCTCCTCCTCCTCCTCCTCCTCCTCCTCCTCCTCCTCCTCCTCCTCCTCCTCCTCCCTCTCCATTCCTAGCCCCCTTCATTCTCACTTCCCCACTCCCTCCTTATATTTCTCCCACCCTTCTTTTCACCATTTTTCTCTCTCTTCCCTTCCAACTACTTCAAAATCGATAGTCCAGTGGCACAGCAATGAGCCTGACGACGGTAGTGAAGGGAAAGGAATAAATCATAATCTTTCTGGTCTGTGCTTAATTATTTTATGACGTGGCTGGTGATTCCCATTTTTTCTCCCTGTATTGTTGGTTGGTTGTTTTATTTGCCCTTTCGTAATGACAGCGAGAAATTTCAGTCCTCGTTATTATCTCCCGGCAAACAGTCATCAGTCCTGTCTGTGTTGCACTGACAGACACGCCAAAGACTAGATAGATTATATACCCTAAGCAATCCTACTAATATTTTGTTTTCTTCCATTCTGGCTTTGCATTCTTGAGTTCACCAATACCGACGATGCCTTGTGGTTTAAACATTACCATTTTTATTTTCTAAGTACATAATTATAAGTTTCTATATTTACCTCTCCATGTTGTGACTCTATCTATTCACATTTAAGTTTGCATTGTTTACATTATTGACTCCAGGTATTAATATTGCTGTATTTTCTTTTGTTTTAAGATTCACTGTATTTTCCCAGGGAGTGTATAGTTATGTTTTTCTCTCCAAGCTTACTGTCGTTGTTGTTGTTGTTGTTGTTGTTGATGTCGTTGTTGTTGTTGATGTTTCTTGCCTTGTGTTATGGATATGTCTACTCACACTTAATCCATTACATTTTTAGAGGGCATGGGATGTAGACTTAGTAGCACAGTTCATAATAATAATAATAATAATAATAATAATAATAATAATAATAATAATAATAATAATAATAATAATAATATTAATAATAATAATAATAATAATAATAATAATAATAATAATGATAATTAACTATTATAGTAATAATAACGATGATGATGATAATAATAATGACATTAATGATACTGATGATAGTATTAATGACAATAAATACAATGACAAAACAATACTAATAACCTATAATTTAAAGTACCATGAAGTACCATTAACTTATTCAATATATGGCACTGACAAAGATTACTGACAAAGAAATGAACACTTACTTCCCTGGACATCATCATAGTGACATAGTGACATAGTGACATTAAAGCATCTGTGTATTGGTAATGAATGTAGTAACCTCAGGCAGCTGTTCTGGACCACCTGAGTAGTAGTAGTAGTGGTTAGGCTGGTTAGTTGGTCACTCTGGAAAATGTTTGTTGGAGTCTTAATAAGTATCCAGGTTATTGTTGAAGTTTCGAATCATGATGTACCAGTGAATTACAACTCTTGTCTTGTGTCATATTTACTGGAGTTTGTTTAATGTTCTATCAGGCAATTCGACGTATACCTGGACACTTAATAAAGCTTCTTACTGTACACATCATCCCATTTTATACAAAATAATGTTCACACTAAATGTAAGGGTATTCGTCTGTGTCGATGTAACATTGGGAGGTCTGGTCTTATTAATTTGTTAGAAAATATATATATATACACGTTCCAGACAGGTGTTAATTTACAATACGTGTGTGTGTGAGTGAGTGTGTGTGTGTGTGTGTGTGTGTGTGTGTGTGTGTGTGTGTGTGTGTGTGACATGGAGGTCACTTTGGAAAATTCATAATGACTTCTATATCGAAAGAAAAACACATTTAAAGTGCGATATCTGTGTCTGAATTGCACAATTATGGGACACTATTGTTAGCAATAAGACTAGACGGATGGAGTGTCTTTCTCTCTTTTCTTTATTTTATTCCCTTATTTACCAAGCATTGTGTGTGAAGATAATGAAAATAACTCCTCGAAAACTCTCCTCGGTGACACTGACACACTTTAATTAAAAACGTTTTTACATCAACCCACCTAAATACATCAATAGAAAAACACTTTGTGGAGAGGTCAATGAAAAGTGCTCTTGATCCATTCGTGAAGTATGTTTCACACGCACACATAGACCAGCTATCAGGGGATCTCTGTCATCGTTCATTATTTAAGCTTTTTTTTACTTTCCACCAATCCTTTCCTCTCATGCAAAAAAATTGTAAAATAAACTTGCAGTTGCAATAAAGCTTCATCTTGTTGCATCCGTAATGCCTTGCAGTCCATCCACGCGCTTCAGGAAAAAATATTGGAGCTCACATACGCACAGCTCTTTTGTCAATAGGTTTCATTTGTTTGCAGTGTTATTGGGTAACTCTGTGTGTCTGTGTGTGTGTGTGTTAGAGTTGGAAAAAAAGAGAGGGGGAGACAATAACACTCATCTGTCACAGTATATGGCAAACACTTTGCTCCTCATTATTGCATGTATTAAAGTCTGTACCAAAGTCACAGCAAGAGGGGCACAATACACTGAATGAGGCAATATCAGGCATTGTCTTACTCAACTTGTATTCATTCATCTTCTTGTTTGAATTTTTCAGTCCATCTTTAGTTCGATCCTGATTTTAGAGTCAAGAGGACAGACTATTCTTAGTTTGTCTGGCCTAGAGCCTGGTTGACGCGAAGGCGAGGCTGCTAACTGAGTCACTACTAAGTGTCCCTCGGTGGACGAGTCGATCTTGAAGTTGCCGATGGTTTCCGTCTGTCCGCTGCCTGGGGAGTACTGAAGAACTGCTCCTTCTGTGTTCACCTTGAAGCTGCCCTGAGACTCTCTCCGCATAACAGTCTGGGATTCTGAGGAGCCTCTCCGGGGGCATGTGCATTCCTCCATGCCTCGGAGAGAGCTCCCTGATGGACTCTGTCTTGGTGTCCCCAGCTTGAAGCTCCCTGATGAGCCCTTCCTCGGTGTCTCCAACTTGAAGCTGCCTGAGGAGCCCTTCCGAGGTGCTTCCAGGGCAAAGAGTTCTGAGGGACTCCGGAAGCTGCCCGAAGGACTCTTGAAACTTCCAGACGGGCTCTTGAAGCTTCCTGATGGACTCTTGAAGCTGCCTGAGGGACTCTTCCTGGTCTCCAGCTTGAGTCCCCTGACGTCTGGCTGGAAGGCAGTGGAGGGGCTCCTGGAAGGTGTCTCCACCTTCAGACTCCTGGATGTCTCCCGATGAAAGGTATCTGAAGGACTCTTCTTTTGTGCTTCCACCTTCAGACTGCGGGACAGCTCTCGAGGGAAGTTCCCTGAGGGGCTGCGTCGGGGGGCATCCAACTTGAGTGTGGCAGGGACGTCCCTGGGTGGTACTTCGGGGGGAACCTTTCCCTGCTTGTAACTCCCAGAAGAGCTCTTGGAGCTTCCTAAGGGGCTCTTCCTTACCATGTCCGCTGGACCTCCTGAAGCTTCCCTCCTCAGGTTCCTGTTTGGACTGTGTTGTAGACTTGGACTCCTGTTGGGTGACCCGTGCATCTTGCAGCTTCCGTCGGAGGCGCGGCGGGAGTGGCGGGGGGGACTGAGAGTGAAGCTGCCCATTGAGCTGCGACGGGAATGATGGAGAATTATTCCTGTTGGTACTTCCAGACCTGAGTTCTCTCCCACACTGCCGCAAGAGTTTCGTCGCAGAGTGATTGGTACCTGTAACTTGGACCTGACCGATGTGTCCCTCCTCAGATTTCCTACTGTCTCCTTCCCACCCCCTGCCGCCTCCCCTGGGCTGCTCATCCTGCTTGGGCTGCTGCTTGGGGTTTCCAGCTTCAGAATTCCTCCTACACTGTCCGAGAGACTCTTCCTTGGGAGTTGTGTTTGTGTATCCAGTTTGAAGCTGCCCGAGGTGTTGCTCCTCGAGGCGTTCAATTTGGAGTTGCCTGGGGAATCTATTTTGCAACTGCTGGCTGACCCTTTCCTGCTTCCTGGACGACGCCCTGTCAGGAGATCTTCCCAAGACCCTGTGGGCGTCTTGAGCCTCCGTGAGTTGATCAGTTGACCCTCTGGTGTGGCGGCCCGACTGCTGCTGCTGCTGCTCAACACACTCCTGTCGGGTACACCAGCACATCTCATTTGGGGCCAAGATACCAAGGTGGCCAGTGACTCACAAAAAAATAAAATAAAATAAAATAAAATAAAATAAGAAAAATAAATGAAATTAGTAAAAGGATAGTACAAACAATAACAGACAAAAAATGGAGAATAAGTATAATCCCCATAATCATAAAAATTGGAACTGAAAGATGACTGAACCAAAATTATAATAGAAAAACAATAAATTTTGACAAACATTCATTTTTTTTCTACTCAGGGATAATATCTATTACTATTTGTTACGCTACTTCGTTGCACTGATGCAGAGTGTATAATATATTTATACATAATGCAGTGTATAACGGTACATAATGCAGTTCATCTTAATTCGCAACAAGTGTACAAGGTAAGATGACCTTTGCAATACTTTAAACATACATCAAACATACTGTTCATCAATTTAGAGCAAGCACCCATTGACTGTCTATATTGTACACACATACCTATTGATTTCTACTGATAAACATTGTTACTTCATCAGTCGTAGTTGCTAAGTTTTGGCATGAATATACCACACCATTTATATATTGTTAATTTTGCACATATGTTATTACAGGTGATTGATTACAGTTTAAGATATATAAATCATGTTGAGTTGCATGTCCATGGAGGGTAGGAAGGGAAACAAGCGTGCCGACCCACAAGCCATTTGGTGCTGAAACAAAGACTCCACATCAAAACACAACAATGTTTGTTGCCCAAACACCCAGGAAAATGGACAATTTCATTTGAATTAATTTACTGTATTTATTTTAGCTTCGTACTGGCTGAATTTATGGTAATTCCTTAGAGTGAATTGAAACACCACTATCAATCAAGCAACAGTTAATCCAATTACGAAAATGACGTTAGTTAGTTATTCTCTCAGAAATACCGTTTATGACTTATTAGTGTCTGTTCTTCAACAAATAAATTGTCCAGAGTACTGAGTGGTGACAGGGGCCATCCTTGACTTGTTTGTATTGGAAGAGGCAGCCTTGTTGTCGAGGTGTAAAACTTGGTTCATGCAAAGAAAGATGTAAAGGACAAAATGTTAACAAATTTTCAGCTTTATTTAAAAAACTTGCGTTGAGGCTTATTGTCTTCCTTAGTAACTAACTTTGGAATGCAGAGTTACAATAGATGGCTGCTTGAAAGTGAGTAATATACAGACAGCATCACGTATTTGCAAAGTTAATATCCCTACTGTTCCTTAATATGGATAAACAAAAGCCTGATACATGTTTTTCAAATACGTAGTGCCTGCTGAAGTCTAACTAATGTATAGAGGAAGGAAGTATAGCCAAATTATGAAAATAATATTGCTTAATGGACCAATTTTGGGTGGAATTTCTGGTTGTTACGAATGAGTGATAAGGTGTATCTTCACCTAATCAAGCAGAGGAAAGAATGTTTAATAGCAGGTCATTGTGGCTAATGAGGCAAAACTTGACTGGCAGTTTATCTTCCCTCCACATTAGTTTTCCCCAACCTGGCGGCACACTGACCATGTTCCCCCAACTTTTGCTCTTTGATACCATTCATCCCAACAACAGCACCTTCAGGCCAGCGAAACACAGGACAAATATTTACCAGACTTTGCTTGCTAACTCCATTTATTTTAACTTCAACATCGACAAACCTTGTGGAAACCTCTTTGACGTTGGTATTTGACCGAGTATTGGCAAGCAAAGATAAGGGATATCTGCCCAGTGTCATAAAGAGTCATATATTCCAAAGTCTGAGGTGTGTTGATATTAGGACTAGTGGGTCGGTTTTACAGTCGTGCACAATAGATAATTATATATAAACCAATGAGAAGCTTTATGGGCTATATAGGGACTTTGTTAATCTGTGTGGTTATTAATGATGATGATGATTGATCACCGTGGTTGTAGTTATTCAGATTTCTGGTAGCTACTGCAAAGTGAATGTGTTTTCTGTTGTTTTCTGTGGTTTTCTGGAGACTGAAATTTGTTGCGAGGGAGAGACCAAAACTCACATTGTAAAACCGACCCACGAATTAATGGCGTTGGCAGAGAAAATGTTTGGGCGAAAATGAGAAGCGTGGCGCCTCGTTCAAAAAAGAAGAATCTGGTAGAAGTCGTGCAGCCGTGGCAGGAACACTGGTGAAAATAATTATGTACACAGGTGCAATCAAAACCTGGACACATGGACACCTCAAACGTAGGACACTGGGAGGCGACACAGACACATAACATGCGGTCAGGTTGATATACCTGTATTGTGATAGCCATAATGACAGTGGTGGTGAATCTCATATGCTGAAGAAAGGACGTAAAGATATATATATTTTACTCTCGAGGAAAGAAACCTCCTTATGCAATACTTGATATTTTATTTGGACAGCGAGAAAGATTAGTGTATTTAAGTGCAGTAAAAATATTGTCTTTTACACACACCTCTCTCACTGGAATAAAGTATATATTGTTTTATGCACTTAGTTATATAGAAAGTTATTATTAAGTTAGTATTCTTGATGGGAAATTTTATGGTATCTCGGATGTCGTGGGAGAAATATTTAACGTGGTTTAAAATAACAGTATCTGAACTACTTTTATATTATATCTTAATGAAAAGGAAATGTTGTTGCAGCGATGATTTAGATGGTAGTAGCAGTCTTCAGGTTTGATTAATTAACTCCTCATGCTTTTTTTTTTTATCAATGGAAGTGAAAGTTAATGTTGGATGAAGTGTGTGGTGCGTGTTGTCTTCAGGCTGACTGTATACATTATAATTATACACGAGAATTTTAAACAATTAATTTTAAAGGTGAACGATGTTAGATGTTTCAGAATCTGGTAATCAGCCTTTCTTAGTCTTGAAAATCAGATGTATTATTGGAGTACGTAAATTGTATTGTGGGTCATCGATGGACAAGACCAAATGATAGTTTATATTTTAGTGAATGTTGGAACTTGTGGTAATTTGATATTGAGTGTTTACATGTGTGTGTGTGTGTGTGTGTGTGTGTTTTTTTTTTTTTTTTTTTTTTTTTTTTTTTTTTTTTTTTTTTTTTGCGATGATGAGGTTGTTTGTTTTCGTTGACTGTTGAAATATATTATGTACCATTTCTTCATTGTGTGAGATTCTGATAAGCATCGTGGGTGATTCTCAAGTTGCGGACACCTTTTTTGGTTTGGCCAGAGATTCTCAGTGTCCTTAATTTTCAGGTCCTTGTGCGTACAGTCATTTGCAAAAGTTTCGGAACACCTCAATGATACACATACTGGGAAGTGGAAAAAGATAGATAGATAGACAGATAGATATATGGAGAGATAAAGGTAGAGAATGATGTAGAGGTAGAGAGAAAGAGAGATAGAGTGAGAGATGTCCCGGGTGTGTTTACAATTGGCTGTACCTTATTTTGTAAGAGAAAAATATTGTGTTGGATGATAAAGACGAGGAGGACTCAAAGGGTGACCATTACATACCTGGCTCAGGAGAGGAGGGAGGGACTAACACAGGTGGTAGGTGTGACTATCTAGACGGAGCTCTCCCTGTGGCTTGGACTCCCGGCCACGTCTCGAGGGGGGGTGTTGGGGCGCTCAGGGTGGAAGGCAACGGTGGAGGTGGAGCCGTTGTGGGTGGTGTTAGTGTGGGATGTGTTGGGGGTGGTGGAGGAGGAGGTGGTGGAGGAGGGAGTGAGTCGCCCAGAGGAGGACAATGACCCAGTACGACCCAGGGTCAGTGAAGGGTAGAATGGGTAGAGGCTGTGGTGTTGTTGTTGTTGTTGTTGTTCAATGGGAAAGGAGGAGGACATCTTTTTAGGAAGGGTGGAGGTGGATAAGGTGCCCCCCTCCAAGGTAGAAGGGTAATGGATGAGGGAGGTTGGTTCAAGTGGGTATTTAGACAGAAGGGATGAGTGTTCATGTGAGTAAGAGAGGGGTAAGAGGGATGAAGTATCATGGGGGTATTTGTATGGTGTATTGTCTGTTGGGTATTTGGACAGAAGAGGAGAGGAGGATTCTGCTGAAAATTTGTGGAGCAAAGAGGAGGAATCCGGAGGGTATTTAAGGGGCAAAGAAGAATCTGTAGGGTATTTAGGGAGCAAAGAAGAATCGTGGGGATATTTAGGGAGCAAAGAAGAATCGTGGGGATATTTAGGGAGCATAGAGGTGGAATCAGGAGGGTATTTAGGAATAAGGGACGAGTTCTCAGGGACAAAGTGGGCGTACACCGTGGGCTGTGTGGGCGGGCGGGCGCCGGCGGGGGTGGAGGCGGCGAGAGGGCGGCCCACGAGCACGCCCTCACCCTCCCTCGGCAGCAGCACGCCCTTCTGTACAAAACACGTTGCCTACATGTTACGGAGGGTCAGGTGGGCAAGGTCAGGTGTGCTTGGGAATTATGTACAGTCAGGGTCACCAAATTGTTTCCTTCATCAGCACTTTCAATTAATTTTAACTACATCTATTTTTTTTTTTTTTTTTTTTTTTTTTTTGTCCCTCGTTATCATTCAAATTGTCCTACTACTGTGACTAAGTATTCATTTATGCTTCTTACCCGATGTACTGTTGATTACAAAACTTTAATTCCACTCGTTTTTTTCCATAACATTTAAGACGCCTTATTTATTTGGATGCATGACTTCTTTACTTGCATGAAAATTTTAACTAATACCTTTTCCTTATTTGTGAGGGATCTATAATATATTGTTAGATATTGAAATGTAGAAGGAAGACAGGAACTTGTTCAGGTAACTGTGCTAGATCAGAGCTTCGATAAATATTTATTCCCAAGGTTAATAATATATTGGGAGAGGGAGACAACTTTCGACCCAGACTGCACACTCGTGGATTTTCTAAGTAAATAAAAGCCATTTCGTGCAGTGTTTGCTAAGTAGAATTTGTCAAGCTTGTGCCTAACTTGCACCAAACTTCCTCTAAGGATAGTGAGCAAGATAATCTATATATGCTTCTTCTCTGTTACCCTCTAAGAACCCACAGTATAGAATTGAGCCCATTGTAACTCATGAGATCAGTAGAACCCGTTGCCAGACATTATAGGTATGATTATAATTATCTGAACTAATGTTAAAACCAATCGTTAAAACAGAGATAAGAAAGTGTGAACATAATAACACAATCTATAATATTTCTGGACTCATCCGCATGTTACTTGAAGGTTGAACTACTGTATACAGCTCATGACAATATTTTATTTTCCTTACTTACACATAAAGTCAGAGAATAATCAGTAAAATTACTTTAGTAGGCATTATCATTCTCATTAAGAATTGTGAATGGAGGGAGGCATTTTTATTTGTCATGTAGTAAATTAGTTGTTAAGATTTATATGTTGTAGTGAAATTGTTATTCCATTACTATAATAAATGAGTTATTTGATTGACGTGTTCGGATGTAATAAACTCACATTACATTACTGCATATATAAATGATAATTATCGGACTGATTTGGTGGAATGTAATTAGTGATCATTGTGACTAAAAACTTCAAACAAATAATTTTTCTCGGTGGTGATTATCAACCATAAGTAGCACCTTTTATCGTAGTATTTATAACAATTGTGCAGTGCTTATTAACTTATTATCTGTTTGGTCATATACACAGATAACCTTTGATAATTATAATATGTGTTTCCAGGCCAATACTGAAGAGGCTGAGGTTCATATATGGGGTTACACTGAATCTATTGTCAAAACGAAAAATTCCCAATAATGGATCCCGACTCTGATGACATATCCAAGATCATGTTTTGGTGAACCCATCTTTTGGAGAGATTATAAGGGGGGGAGTAGCATCTCTTCTCGGCAGATTGAATGGCTACTGATTCCTCTAAACTATTCCACTACAAAACACATCCCCTACTAGTAATATATTGAGGTGGTCTGTTTAATTTCCTGGCATAACTACGAACAGCATTAGGTGCCTGAAGCCATAGTAATCAACAACTAAAAAAAAAAAAAAAAAAAAAAAAAAAAAAAAAGATTGTGCTGTTAACAACCTGGAAATAAACACAACCCCCCTCCGGACTTCAAGTTGTCTTTTATATGTCCTACTAATCCAGTTCGTTCAGGGGAAAGGGGCAAACTTATTAAACTTGAAATTACTGGCAGCCAACTGTTATGTAAGCGATTCAACTTTTGTGGGAGAAATGGAGGGATGATAATGCCTCCAAACTACAATAGTAGACTACAAAACACATTTCCATACTCGTGTGTTTTAGGGTGGTCTGTTTTTCTGGGATAAACAGTTTGGAGGAATCATTAGCTCTCCAAAAATTTACACTCCATGAGTTTTTGACACCCTTACTTAATTAATTAATGGGCTCATGGGTTCTGTTGGGTATACAGGTCTATGGGTTTACAATGGGTTAATGGGTGAAGGTTTTAGCAGGGTGTGTAGGGATAGCATAATGAGGAAGGTGTCTGTCTATAAATATTATATATCTCTTTCTCTCTACTGTATATATATGTATTTGTATTTGGTAACTCATAATCTCTAGTGTCAATACCACCAATTAATACAATATGCATGAATCAATTATATCATACCAGACTAAAAAACTATATTCAAAATTGTACGTTCCTAGGATATTATTTTGCCCAGAGCCGCAATTTCATCTAGAACAAAATGCAATCTACACACACACACACACACACACACACACACACAGCACAACACACACACACACACACACACTCATTTGTCTGTGCAAGTTCCCACAATGCACCAAACAATAACAACTATTTCACATCAATCATTCTAAAACAAAACCAACATATGGGAACTATGGTGAAAATAATACAAAACACTGGACACTGTTATTAATAATTTTTATGCATATATACACACACACAGCTATAAATTGTTGAGACTTGAGAGTTCAGTATAATAATAATCTAGGAGAGGATTGGAGATGATTGCTTTCTTATTTGTGCTCTGTTAAGGGGGAAGTACAGTGTTGGTAAATCTGGAGCAACTTCTGATTCCTCCAAGCTATTCCAAGCAACAGAACACCATTATTTTTGTTCATCCTGGTCCTGTTTCCTGGCATATTTTGGAGGAATCATGGCACTCCAATGTAACAAAAGTGAATTACCCCCCTTAAGTTGAATGAATGGTGTGGGAGGGTTTA
>JAWQEG010005353.1:0-22446 GCA_033782935.1 Petrolisthes cinctipes
TGGATGAAATGAAGGAGAGATGAATAACGTAAATAAAATGCAGAAAGGAAGGTAAATAAATAATAAAAAGATAAAGTGAAATATCAAAACTAAAGAAGAGAGGACGGGAGACAGGAAGAATGGAAGGGCCAAAAGAAAGAAAAAGATGGGAGGGGGAAGAGGTGGGGAGGAAAACTCAGACGAAAAAGAGAGAGAAAAATAAAACAGACAGAGGGAAGGCATATATATATATAGAGAGAGTAATTACCCAACGTGATAGAAATAGATGCAGAGTATAAGGGAAGAGGGTGAAAGTTGCGATAGAATGAATCAAATTTAGAAACGAATAAGAGAGAGAGAGAGAGAGAGAGAGGAGAGAGAGAGAGAGAGAGAGAGAGAGAGAGAGAGAGAGAGAGAGAGAGAGAGAGAGAGATAGGAGAGAGAGAGAGAAAGACAGAGAGAGAGAGAAAGAGAGAGAGAGAGACAGGACAGAGAGAGAAAGACAGAGACAGAGAGAGAGAGACAGAGAGACGAGACCGAGAGACCGAGAGACAGAGACAGAGACAGAGAAGAGACTGAGAGAGAGACACCGAGACAGAGAGAGAGAGAGAGAGAGAGACAGAGAGAGAGAGAGAGGAGCAGAGAGAGAGAGGAGAGAGAGAGAGCAAGAGAAGAGACAGAGAGAGACAGGATGAGACGAGAGGAGAGAGAGTAACTGGAGGGATGTGAGGGCAGGTAAGGGCAGGGTCTAAGCAGTGCCAACCGGCAGCCAACCATGCTCGTGAATGTCAGGAACGTGACTAACGAACCGAATGGAAACGTGACCAGAGTACCCAAAAGCCAGCCTAGTTGCACAAATATATACTTTACGACTGCAATGAATACGACGGGGCGAGAAAAAGAAAGTTGATAAATGAAATAGACAGATAGATTGAGAGAATAATACACAGATAGAATAAAGAGTTAGGCTATAACATAGAATTGGACTGCATTGAAATAAGGGGTGAGAAAAATGAAGTTGATAAATGAAATAGACCAGATAAATTGAGAGAATAATAGACAGATAGATTAAAGAATTATTACATAGAATTGGACTGCATTGAATAAGGGGTGATAAAAAGGAAATTGATAAATGAAAGACAGATAGATCGAGAGAATAATAGATAGACTGAGAGAAAAATGTCACACAATAGGACTGCAATGAATAAGGGTGGGAAAAAGGAGATTGATAAATGAAATAGACAGATAGATTGAGAGAATAATTACACAGAATTGCATTGAAACACGGCCAACACAGACTTTGATGTTCGAGCGAGTTGGTTTGGCCAAAATAATATATACCATGTGTAGAAACCCACTCACTACCTTAGACGATGAAAGTGGCAATTTTTGAAGGACTCATTTACCCCCAATTTTCTTAACTACATCGCAGGGTCCCTTAATATATATATATATATATATATATATATATATATATATATATATATATATATATATATATATATATATATATATATATATATATATATATATATATATATATATATATATATATATATATATATATATATATATATATATATATATATATATAAATAAATTGCTGTATATAATAATGTCAGATTATTTCATATAGGTTCGGTCACTCCACCTTTACAACACTCCAAATACTCCAAAGAAACACATCTAGGCTACTCCATTTATCTGTAATTATCAGCATGACATTCTAATAGGCCTACACCATTTCTGATAAGGTCACTTGCCTCTGAAAGTGTAATGTGTTATTTCCTATACGTTGGTTATAATATATCAGGCATGATTTTCTTCTCGTCGACAGGGATGCTTTTTCCATTTCACTCCAACACAAAAAAATATCACGGCCTGGAATTATTTTGACACACATTTTGCCTCCTTTCATGTTGACGTAATGGCAGTGGCCTTGACCTCGTGAAATAGAATCGGAAATGACTTCTTCTTGTTGTGTTTGTTTTCCTCTGCCAACTGTTCACTATAATAATATTTGCTATAGCTTTTGTGTCACTTTGATCTGATCTTCCTGGGTATCTTTATAAGTTTATTCGGTAATCTTAATTAATCGATTAGGCTACTAGGTGATCTTGTGTTATTTTATTTGACCTGGTTTTTTTTATTCTTAATCTTTACCAATTATGTTATAGACTGGAAGATTAATTAGAGGTTTGGTGACGGAGTGATTAATATTATTTACTCGATTGAAATGCAAACGAACTCAGAGCTTAAAAAAAAAAAAAAAAAAAAAAAATATTCTCGTCATTTTCAAACATTTCGCTTCGACACATTTACATCAAAGAATTTCAGGATTTTAGTAACACGGCCATAAGTGGACGTGTTATGCGAGTTATTGCCAAGAACTCTGAAAAGGATGATGCTTTGGAGGGAGGTTGCTAGGAGATAAGGAGAGGAGGAGGAGGAGGAAGGTTGCTAGGAGATAAGAAGGGAGGAGGGAGGTTGCTAGGAGATAAGGAGAGGAGGAGGAAGGTTGCTAGGAGATAAGAAGGGAGGAGGGAGGTTGCTAGGAGATAAGGAGAGGAGGAGGAAGGTTGCTAGGAGATAAGGAGAGGAGGAGGAAGGTTGCTAGGAGATAAGAAGGGAGGAGGAGTAGGGAGTTGCTAGGAAGGATTCACCAAACTTGAAGTACTGGTAGTTAGGTAACATGAAATATTATAAGGATATCAAGCGTTGGTGAATAGTTATGTGGTCTATTAAGAGGAGAAAGAACAAGCAGCAAAGAGAAGAGAAGATAGGAAAGTTGAAGGTTAATTAAGGGGAGATGCTCTTGTTGGTGAATTGGAAGGTCTCTGATTCCTCCAAACTATGCCAGGAAACAAACATGTACGGTACCCTATTAGTGACAATGAGGTGATTTGTTTCCTGGGATAGTTTGGAGCAACCAGTAGCCTTCCAATTCACCAACAACAAAAGAATCTCCCCTTAAGAGTATAGCCTAGGGAAGCGAGGAATATTAAAGGTAAATAAAAAAGTTTAGGGAAAGGGTCCTCCAAAGAGCCATAAAATGGAGTGTTTTTTTGTGCCCTTTGAACACAACTATACTAAATCACCTACGAGTATATCAAGGACCCCCCGTGATGTAGGCTATCAGAAAAGTTGAGGTTAGAGAGTCCTTCAAACATTGCCACGAAACACACACACACACCTACATTGAGAGAGCTTGTTTCGTGGTATACATAGTCAGGAGGAATCAGAAGCCACCTGAGGTCTCATATAGGATCACAGGGGGTCCTTATGAGGCTAATTGGAAAAGGCAATATTATGGTGACTGGTTGCTGCTCCCCACCCACCCACCATTCCCTCTATCCAGGGTTCGATGTAAAAATATAAACACCAAATATTGTGGTAAAATTGACATAAAGGAGAATTGAAGAAGGATGATTATGATAGCGAGGAATTAAGGATACGGAAGAGGAAACATAAGGAGAAGAAGGAATAGGAAACATAAGAAGGAAGGAGGAAGAGGAAACATAAGGAAAAGGAGGAAGAGGAAACATAAGGAAAAGGAGGAATAGGAAACATAAGAAGGAAGGAGGAAGAGGAAACATAAGGAAAAGGAGGAATAGGAAACATAAGAAGGAAGGAGGAAGGGGAAAACATAAGAAGGAAGGAGGAAGGGGAAAACATAAGAAGGAAGGAGGAAGGGGAAAACATAAGAAGAAGGAAGAGGAATTATAAGGAAAAGGAAGGAAGGAGAAGGAAGGAAGAAGAAGAGGAAACATAAGGAGAATGAAGGAAGAAGAAGGAAGGAATAAAGGAAGGAGAAAGAAGAAGGAAGGAGGGAGAAGGAAGGAGGGAGAATAAGGAGAAGTAAGGAAAGAGGAAGTATAAGGAGATGTAAGGAAGGAGAAAGTATAAGGAGATGTAAGGAAGGAGGAAGTATAAGGAGATGTAAGGAAGGAGGAAGCATAAGGATAAGGAAGAAAGAAATGAGAAGGAAGGAAGGAAATGAGGAGGAAGACCAAAGCACAGAGAAAATGGGATCTGGACCACAAAAACAAGACACTCAGCTCTCTAACTGTCCTTGAACAACTACCAAAATACGTAAAGATATACATTCTTACCAAGTCTCGAGTATACCCAAACAGATACATTACACACACACACACACAGACATGAACATAACATAAGTCTCGAGTATACCCAAACAGATACATTACACACACACACACAGACATGAACATAACATAAGTCTCGAGTATACCCAAACAGATACATTACACACACACACACACACACACACACACACACACAGACATGAACATAACATAAGTCTCGAGTATACCCAAACAGATACATTACACACACACACACAGACATGAACATAGCATAAGTCTCGAGTATACCCAAACATATACATTACACACACACACACACACACACACACACACACACACATGAGCATAAGTCTCGAGTATACCCAAACAGATACATTACATACAAACACACACACAAACATGAACAGAACATAACATAAGGTTAAGCAAAGCCAAATGTAGCAGTTCACAGACAGCCTGATATCTAAACAACCTTGGGATCCTAAACTTCTACTTTCACTATGTAGAGAATCAATGACTCACATGTCCTATAAAATAATTGGCTAAATAAGAGTAAAATTAACCTAACCACAACAACACTCGCCACTATTGATACGTGTGGCAAGCTGACTGACTGCCTAGGAGGGAGTAGTGATAATATTATACAAGCGATTGTCTACTGTATATGTGACACTCTCAGAGACATGTATGCCGATTCCAAATGCGATTTATTTTTTCTCTACATTTTTTTTTTTTTTTCACATTTTCATTCCTATGTCGTTAATTTTGTTCTATGATGCGTAGTTCCCGAGTTATGAGCGAAGAACCACACACACACACACACATTCCCGACCTCTAAATAAGGAATGACCTCGGTTGTAGGATCTGACCTCATCCGCTCATCCATTTTTGGGGTCAATAAACATTTTTGTATTTCATAATGAAGTCTCTGTCTCGCATCGTTTGGCTGGAAATGACCTCCAGTGACCAAACATGTCCGAAAATTTTTTATGGACCCCCAAAATGGCCAATGATGGGGGATCAGGTGAGGTCAAATCCGAACGCAGAAGTAATTTGAGCTTATTTTTGAGGTTGGAAGTGTCTGAGTATAGTTCTTGGCTCATTACTTTTGAGGTTGGAAGTGTCTGAGTATAGTTATTTGATGATTACTTTTGAGGTTGGAAGTGTCTGAGTATAGTTCTTTGCTGATTAGCCTACTCAGGAACATCCTAAAACAAATCTAAAGGCAGATTCCACATTGGCATGTTTCACAGTGTCATAGGCTATCGAAAATTTAATTTTTTACGAAAAAGTTTTCAACTAGTTTTAGACGTGTGAATTGTGTGAGGATATTATGTGATAGGTGAAAAGTGGGTGACGGGTAAACTGAGTGACGGGTGAAGTGGGTGACTGTAAACTGAGCGACGGGTGAAGTAGGTAACAGGTAAACCGAGTGACGGGTGAAGTAGGTAACAGGTAAACTGAGTGACGGGTGAAGTGGGTGACGGTAAACTGAGTAACGGGTGAAGTGGGTGACGGGTGTAGTGGGTGACGGTAAACTGAGTGACGGGTGAAGTGGGTGACGGGTAAACAAAGTGACGGGTGTAGTGGGTGACGGGTAAACAGAGTGACGGGTGAAAGAGGCAATGGTCATGATGGGAAAGACTAAGGGCCAGGACGTATTCATCCTACAACGCTCAACCACATCAATAAACAAACACACACACACACACCACGTGCCTCTGTGTGTTGTCACTGTTGATGTGGTTGTGCTTTGATTTACTGCATTATGACATGCAACTGTAAAGTAGGCTAAATGATTTTATAACTAATGCAATGAAAAATAATCTAAACTAGTTTGATAAAGAATTGTAAATAATGACACTGTAAATTAAAGATATTGAGCTGCGGTATATTCAGTCGTGAACACAGGTTTACAATATTGCTATTTTCATCTGACTTGCAATGTTAATGTAATACTACATGCATGATGTAATTCACGATTGAATTATCATTCTGTTCTATAAATAATTGAACAACTGTCAACTACAATTCGCCCTTCACAAACAAACAAGTCTCTGAGAGTTTACGTACAGTCGCGGCAAATAGTCCTTGACCAGTCAATGATGGATAGCCGTGACCAACATAGGAGCGTCCGAAAACTCGAAACATTTATACCCATACTATGATCAGGCAGCTGACTGAAGCAATGAATCCATGTGTTCACAGTTCGAAACAGCTGGCCGCACCTTTCCATCACAGGCTGGTCAAGGACTATCTGCCGCAACTGTACGAGTGTTTGTCTTGACAGTGACTCGCTGTCCATCAGTGATATGGATACCACTTACAGTAACAAACACATTTACTCTAAAGCTGAATGTGCTATAAGACAGTCATTCTTCACTCATCTACATAATTATTACTCACGGATACACGTGGTGTGTGTGTGTGTGTGTGTGTGTGTATGTCGGGTGGTCGGAGAGGTGGTGGGGTTTGAAGAAGTGGTAGGGCCAATGTTCTTAAAGCGTTACATTCACAGATAATACAGTGGGAGGTATGTGTTCGAACACGGATCCAAACAGCCCTCAGTGAGATACTCTGGTATGTACAATCGGCGGCAGATGTCCTGTCGCCTCACCTGCTTCACCGAGACGCACAGTGTTCATGGACTCGAGAAAGACACATGTTTTCTACACCTAATAATCTCGAGTTGATGAACATTGTGTGTCTCGGTGAAGCAAGTGAGGCGACAGGACTTTTGCCGCCGACTGTACTGCTGGTGAGGGTGATACGGGGTTCATAGTCTCGACCCTGGGTTGCCTACACGAACCCCTCTCAGCAGCTATACATGCCGTTAATTTAACCATTTAAAGACTTTTTGTTTTATCAATGGGAACAAACTAAATATAAATTTGTTAAATAATAGAAAGGATGGATATTAATCTTAACTATAATTAACTTACCTCGGTGGGTAAATATCATCAGCGTTGGACCCTGACTTAACTTATCACATTTGTATATTACTTTAAAAAAACACTGCGCAAATTATTTAGTTTCTTTGCCTCCGTGTTTCTCGTTGATGATGGGTCTTTTACTTTTAATTTGGTGACAAGAATTAATATCATAAGCTGCTGCTTTTTATATTTCTGTCAGAATATTCACCACTTTTCACCTGCCATCTAAAAACATGGGAATTCTCTCTATAGGTCTATAAATTCAGACCAAAAAACTTTGTCTTCTCTTGAAATATCCATACCGGGCAATACAAGTCCTGTACACACAAGCACTCACACACGTTCTTCCCTCGTCGACGGCGGGCGTGCAACTGAGTAACTAACCGAGTCACCGAGTGACGTCTGTGCCGGCTGCCGGACTAGCCTACAGGGCGCAGGTTGCAGTAGCATGACCAGATAACAGTGACTGTAATATCGTACAGCTCTGGTCAGAGTTATCGTATTTAGTCCGAAATTTTCGTATTGCATTAAAAATTCAAATATTCGAGGTACAAAAATGTTAGTACACTTAATTCGTGGCACTTGTTTTTATACAGTCTACTTACAAAAGTTAGTATTCTATGTTAGTATGTAACTCATATTACCATGGGGATTATATATTACCACTTTAAAAAACGTTAATGAACATACCAGCCTTTTATGTTGTGGATATTTTTCACTCTATATAGATGTCTGGAACATCCTCAAGCTCGTCAAGCAGGCTCCTCTGCAGCAGTAGCTATACTGGGCTAGGCCTACACCACTATCGAATTCATATTTCGCAACATAGGCCTAGCTCTTGATGGTGTAAAGGATGTAGGCTACAGTTGCTATTTTGCTTCCACTGCATATACTGTTTAGTTAATAACACGTCTCTAATAATGTCTGTTTCCAGCCCGTTTCTATATTTACTTTTCATCCTGTTAATGTGTGAGAAGTATATCGTTCACAGTCGGCATTGGAATGAGGTATAGTCTGGTTACTCTAAACTGGCGGGGGTGACGTTTCCAGTAGTATGTAGCCTACAGTTGGCACAGGAATTCGTACACAGGCCTATTGGAAAAAAAAAAGGTCATTATTCTAAAAGTACTGCAATGAATGGTCTACTGATGACTTTGTGATTGCAAAACAACAGACCTATTATCATGTTGTGTTGCAATTACAGTCTTATATTTTCTTTGTATGGATCGTAAGGTCCCCTAGGGTACTTCTTTTCCTTGTAACTCCTTGTAACCTTTGAAGCCTAGTTACGAAATCATGTGACCAAAAGTACTGTGGTACACAAATGTTGGTTCTCTCAGCCAGCCACATGACTGAATTTTCTGTGGTTCGAACGACAAAACACAATTCGCCATCTACCCTCAGTTGTTTAGTCGTTCGAAGCACAGGTGATTCAGACCTATTGTGGCTGGCTGAGGGAACGAACTTTTGAGCACCACAGTACACTTTTGCCATTTCTCTCGTTCAACTAAAACTCTCTTTACAACCGGCTCGCTCTCTCTGCCTCTTTAAATCACCTGCAAATTTTCGGTATACTTTCACGTGTACAAAAATGTGAAATGGTTCTTTCTTAGTAACTACAAGGAATTATGTACTGTACAATCAGCGGTAGAAGTCCTGTCGCCTCACCTGCTTCACCGAGACAGGCAGTGTTCATGTACTCGAGAAATACGCACGTTTTCTACACCTAATAATCTCGAGTCTATGAACATCGCGTGCCTCGGTGAAGCAAGTGAGGCGACAGGACTTTTGCCGCCGACTGTACAATATGGCATAGGGGTCCCGGCAGCGGTGCCAGTGCAGGTCAAGGTCACACAAAGTCCTCCTTACACCCAGAAGTAAAGGGGTGCTGTACGTGAGGAAGGAAGGGAGATGGGGAAAAGGAGGAGTAGGGGAAAAGACATTGTTGGTAAGTAAATGTGATATATAGTAAGAATGGATACATGGGAGAAGTGGATAAAGAAAGGGAAGGTGTAGTTGAAGAGACATTGTACAGTCGGCGGCAGAAGTCCTGTCGCCTCAACTGCTTCACCGAGACATGCAGTGTTCATGGACTCGAGAAATACACACGTTTTCTACACCTACTAATCTCGAGTCTATGAACATCGCGTGCCTCGGTGAAGCAAGTGAGGCGACAGGACTTATGCCGCCGACTGTACTGTACGATACGAGAAAGGAAAGAGGGAGGAAACAACTGGCAATGACATGATGAGAAGGAATACAGGAGAGGAGAGAGAGAAGAATGGAGTAGAGTGAGACAAAGAGGAAGAAAGAAAGAGAGAACAGAAAAACAAGAGAGGCGTAAAGATTAAGAAAAGATAGAGAGAAGAACGGATCAGAGATGGAGAGAGCGAGAGGAAGTGCTGGAGAGGATGAGGAAATGATGATCGTGGTGATGTCAGTAGTATATGATAACGCTGCCTGTTTGTGTAGTAGTCTATCTGCCTATCTGTCTATCTTTCTACCTATCTATGTTGATACAAAATACGCTACTTGAGCATTTTCCTGCCAGCAGCTCTCATTCTCGGATCTATGAATCTCACTCACTCTCACAAGTGAAGCAGGTGAGGCGACAGGACTTTAGCATATGACTGTATACTCGCAGAAAAACAAAACAATCTTTTCACTTACACTCTAAGCTTTCTGGAAGTGTGTGAAAATCTTGTGATAATACAGGGTGGGCCATAAAAGGAGGAACCCATATATTGGTTGATAACTCTGTGATAATGTTATATTTTGTACTTCTGTTTCAAATCTAGAATATGAAGTCCATAAAAGTTGGAAATCATATGAGAACTGTCTTGAACAACTGAACAAAAAATTTTTTTGTGTCACTACCCATTTAGAGACAACATCGTTAAAAAATGTGCTAGCAAATACCGCAGGAAGTTCAGTTATAACAACTATCCACAGAAGAGTCACATTTTAAGTGGGTGAACAAGTTATAGCTAAGGAAACAGTAAATATCCTCAACAAAAGTGTCAGACCTCCTAATGGCGTGAAGGTGACTGCTAGAATTCCAGAAAGTGTGAATACTGTGAGAGATTCGGTTGGAAGGAGTCCAAGAAGTCCGCACGAAGGTGCAGCCAAAAGCTGTGAATTTCTCTTTCCACTTTATGGAGAATTTTGCTCAAGGACCTTCAGCTGTACTCATAAAGAATCCAGTTCAAACATAAACTCACAGCAGCTGACACACAAACGTGTTGTTTGTATGCATCAGTGGTTTCATGAGAAGACTAGAGAGGACCCCAACTTTCTCATCAATGTTTGGTTTTGTGACAAGTTTCTGCTTTCTGGACATGTCAACAGGAAGAATAATGTGTTTTAAGGAACACAGTCCGTAGATGAAGTGTCTCACTCAGTCAAATGCACAGCCTGGGTGGCCATATCTAAACATGGCATAATTGGGCCATTCTGGAGTGAGTATGACAGCAATGCAGTCATAGTCACAAAGGAACTTTAGATTGTGGTGCCTAACAAGTTCTGGAAGGGACTTGGAACTTACTGTGGTGTGAACATGGATGAGCAATGGTTCCAACAGGATGGAGGAACTCCATGTACAGTACAGCAAACATCATGATGGTGTGGCTGGAAGAGTAATTACCCTCACTGACTAATTATCAGGCATCTCGAACCAGTGTGGGCCCTACATTCACCAGGTTTGAATCCACCAGATTTCTTCCTGTGGGGGCTGTTGCTGAATTGAAGCACACCATCACCACCAAGATTAAAACCATCTGTAAGGAAGAGTGTGTCAGATTAATAAACAACTTTGCTCTCCAGATCCAGGACTGCCTGAGACAAGTATTGAAAACATTTCCCTCTTGTGGCAAAGACTTCACCCCTGGACTATTTTATAGTTATTGTGGCACCTTTCAGGTAGTATAATCATTATTAGTGTTCCTAGTTTCATTAAGTTGAGTGAATGGCTTACACTATTTGTGGCACACCCAGTATCTAATGGTCACGGAACACTATATTTCATAAAATCTGTTATTGTTTCAGTGATCTCCTTAAATTATATATTTCATTGAGGGATGAGAATACATAATGCCAATATTATCTGACTCTATAAATGATATTTGGCAAATATACATTCATTTTCGTACGGTTCATGGAGCTTTATAATCTCGTAGACTTCGTATAAAATGCCAAGCGTGAAATGCACAACACAAGGCAATTTTAACAATCTGATACTTCATCTCAAAATGATTCTTTGGGACAAACACAATGACAATAATATGTGACCTATGGCCTCGTGATTGTGGTAGTGAAGGCAAAACTGGAAAAAATGAGGAGGAACACAATTCATGATTCTCTATCAGGTGGGGGTTTCATGGCTTATGTCCACAATACTACATCCAGGTACTGTCAGGTCTGCCTGGCTGGTTAGGAAGCAGTCTTGTATTCTCCCCTTCTCATTTTGGGAAGGTGATTATGGCTTTCCTTGCTGAATGTGGATCGAGGGACACTACGATGGTCTTGACACGGTGGCAGGGAGATAGGAGGGGTCTTGTAATCCTGATGGGTAAGTGGAAATAGAGTTGTTAGTTCTTTTTATTTAAGTTCTTTATTTACCTTTAGTACAAGCCCCAAATTATTCATCAACTATATAAATTTGTTACATAACTAACATGACATTGGTAGATCACAACATTGTGGTGGTTAGGAAAGTCCTTTGTGATCGTTTGTTATCACTATGCACTCAAACGGAAAAAGAAATGCTGGTTTGTGAGGCAGTAGCTAGTCTCAGCCAGATGTCTCTATGAATGTTTAGTATAAGCCAGCGATGAGCAGCGCATCATGGCTATAATATTTATTTCATGTTTTGAGTCATAACATTAATGATAGTTACTGCACATAAATAAATTATATTGAATGTGGAGTTTGAGAACGTCACCATGTTCCTAGAACATACCACATCAAAATCAGGCCTCATAATTTTCCATAGGTTGGTCTCTCCAAGTTAATCATTGTGACAATGGCTTTATTTTCTGTCAATTATAACAATTTCCATCATTTTACGAGTATTGTGAACATTGGCAGTAGTGTCCATGACTGTTGATATTTTACGATGAATTTTGACAGCTCCGACTGAGGTAATATTTTTTCATAACATATTGAACTTTCACACATTTCAGTTTTGACATTGCTAAATGTTTGTAGATGGACTGAGCGAAGATGCCAACAAAATTAATGCAATCAAAGTTATAGTCATGAATGCCTTGGAGGTCCTCTCTCTCTCTCTCTACACACACATTAATAGGCCTGCACAGTTGTGGCACTCGCTAATCCAGAATCACTTACAGATTTTGGTTTTTATAAGCGTCATAGCGCATGGCCTAAACTCGATTAATTTAATTAAATAAGTTGTTTTGTATAAATGGGGTATTGTAAATCACATATAAGGTGCAAGGCAATCTGTATGAATGTGAAATATCAGAATATTAACTTATGTATTCCCTGAATCAACCAACACCTTGAAGCTCTACTGTATTCATCAATTCTGACACATATATGATTTATGTCTCCATCCTTACCCAATCCATCTATGATCACAAAGTAATAAGAACACTAAAGCCTGTGAAAGGGTCACTATGTAATGAAAATTATAAAATGGATTATCTTTGGTCAAAACTGTAAAATACCATCTTATAATGACAAATATCAGTACGCCACTACCACTGTTCACAATGTTCATCAATTACTGGAAATTGTTGTTATTGACAAAGCTGTGTTATACTGTAGTCACAAAATAATTACCACATTACAATGACTAATTTGGAGGGACGAGCCTCTTTACTTGTGAGGCCTAATGGTGGTGTGGAATATAATAGCAACACGGTGACGTGCTCAAAGTTCACACTCGAAATATTAACCCTACATGCAGTAACTATCATTAACGTTATGATGTAGAATATGAAATAATAACTCTACGATGTGTTACTATAAATTATGTTTGATCAATATTGAACATTCATAAAAATAGCACTTGGCCGAGACAATTGCATCACTGTTCACAATCCCTGCCCTACCCTGCCTCCATAAAACACCACACCATACCCAAGCCCCCACCACCAATCAATTGACCTCCAAGTGACTTTTACTGTTATGTATTTCGGATACTAGAGTTGGCGACACTTGAGGTTCACACCTTGTGGGGTACATAGTTTGACAACGTTAGAGTGATGAACGCTGCAGTGGAGGAGACTGTACATACACATACATATACACACAAATACACACATACATAGACATACACATACATATATAATAAAACTGAAAGCGATAGTAATCATGTTGTTGAAGATATAATATAGTAAGAAATAAAGATTATACAGTAATGGTCTGTCCAAAGCCGAGGGTATGATATTCCCTCAGCTTTGGGTTAGCTGAAAACGCAGGTGAAATGTGAACATTACAAATTGACATATCTAGGGGCTAAGAAACTTTGAAAGTATAGTGTGAATGTTTGCCAAGGCTGGTTGATTAAATAGTCACATACTGTATTATGATACAGTAGGTAAGGTGAGGGGGTCTCAAGTGGTCAAATGAGGGACAATCCATGACGTAATGTCTGAGTGTGTGAGTTGGGGGCTTGACAGAGTTCGTACACCATCTGGTCTGCGGTTGGCCACCTAGCAGACTCCCACTTGGAGGTGTATCCCATATGGATGCTAGCGGCGAGTGAGGGTGGGACTCCTTTTATACAGGGGTCCCGCTGTTCAGTACCAGTCATAGTGAGGGATGGAGATACTGTCATGTCAAGTGGTTTATTCTAAAAAGTTTATTTAAGGGAGAAACTCTTGAAGGTAAATTGAAGGGATACTGAATCCTTCAAACTATGTCCAAAACTGAACCCTTGTTAGAAACATTAAGGTGATTTGTTTACTGGGATAGTTTGGAGTAATCAGTAGCCCTCCAATGTACCACAAAGAGGTTTTCTCTGTAACAGACGTGCCATTAATATTTGGAATGGGAAATAGTAAAATCTGGCATACAGTAATTCAAGACAGTAATGGCAACATATAAGAATCTCGTTATGTAAGGATTTGCATCACTGGAATTGAACAAGTGGCAATAATTCAAAGTATAAGTTGTATTGAAGAGCTTAAAGATTAAGTGAATTTGCAATGGACACATTTCAAGTAATTTCTACGCAAGAGTGTCTTGCATATTAAAGTACAGGGTTGGTTTTCAATGCAACACAGTGTATGCAAGTGTTGTAATCTTGACTTAAATTTACTTGGGAAGAACTTGTAAACTTGGTAATATTGTATAGCCTAAGTGTTAATATAGTTAGTTATTGTTGTTTCCGTTAGTGGACAGACAGGAGCTGCAGTGAGTACCAGTGTACAACATCATTTGTGGAGTGTTGGTGGTCCAGTGTAACAGTGGTGATATGTGTGTACCAGTGGTGGTGGGTAGGTACAGTGGTGTGTGTGCACCAGTGTACAATCACACACCATGAAAAGTCTACCCCCTCTGCAGACCCTGAGACGAGGCCTCGGGTCTTATTGGATGACGGCTCAGCCAAACTATCATGGGCAACACACACACAAACATACTCCACGAACCCTTTAGGCTATGGCTTCGTAACCAGTGCGTCATGTCAAATTTATCACATTTTTATCGAGATAGGCCAAATCCTTGGCTTCGTAGACCTCAATATTATATACCAATATACACAAATGATTACATAAATCGTATAAATATGTAACCAATACGTGATAAGATAGATATTTCAGGAAATTAAACTAAAAATACGAATCATCTGAGCTGCTGCTTTATTTACAAAATTGAGGTGAACCGCAGAGGTGTAATCATGAATTGAAGAAAAGTTTCCCCACACTCCAGAAGCCGATTTGTAAATTGTAAGACGTATTCTTTATTTCATTCCCTTTGTATTAGATAAAATCTGCATATATAGATAAAAGGAACTACGTAATCTGAATAGTAACTGTTTTGTTTCATTACTAATTCAGCTGTTTCTCATTTTCCTAGAGGGTTCATGGAGTATGTTCGTGCGTGTGTTGCCCGTGATAGTTTGACTGTGCCATCATCCAGAGACCCCAGGCCTTGTCTCAGGGTCTGCAGAGGGGGTAGACTTTTCATGGTCTGCGATTGTACATCATCTGTGTGGTGTTGGTGGTCCAGTCTTCATTGCAGACAGCACTGGTGTGTGGGGTCCCCTTCCCTCCTCTCCCTGGGAGCTCGTTGTGTGGTCCATGGGAGTCCTGGGGAATACAAGGGTTAATTAGCCATCTATTTGTATTGAAGTAGCATGTCACCACTTTGATATGCCAGAAACTTCTTTCAAATTTTAATTATTTATTTAGGCTACTTTTTTAATATAAAAAAAGTTTGTGAATCTGCTCTGGTTGATCTCTAGAGACTTTGTGAAGCAATAAATAAAGTTGGTGAATTGTTTTTCATTAATGTGAAACCTGAATGCAAGAATAAGTAAGATTATAAATATGCTTGAGTATTTCTAGATGAAACATACAGTAAACAAGAAAAATAAAGGAAATATATATTAATGAATAATAAAATAAGAGCCTAAAATTACATACACAAAAATAATACTAAACTATTCAAAATTAACAGACAAGAATAATAAACTATTAAATTAATAGACTAGGGAAATAAACTATTGTACATCATCTAGAGTTGTTGTTGAAGTTCCTCAAACTGTCTGGACAAGAAATAAATCATACTAGATTCATAATAAGTTAGATTCAAACTAATTACAATAAAATTCTAGAATATTACAGTAAACTTGAAAAGAATCATAATAAACTATGCTACAGTAATATATAATAATAATTAATAAATTTATACAGGACTAGAGCCTATATAAATCTATCAAAAAACTAGAAAAATGAACTAGAATGATAACATTAAGCAAATTTAGATTACATGCCTTTATATATCAATACAGTCTACTCTAATATAATTAAACTATATCTTTATTACATTCCCTAGCCTAAATTTGAATCAATATTGCACTATACTGTATAGTCTTGCCTCTTATTTGAATACTGTCTTGATATGCCTAAGAGATAGATCTCTCTCTCTAATCAAATCCAACTTCATTTAAGGGAGTAATAAACTTTTGGTACATTGGAGTGACCTGATTACTCCAAAGTATGCCAGGAAACAGGAACAGATGTAACAAAAGTAATGGTTGCCTGTAATACTCTGGAGGAATAATTTGCTACGGATATATCAACACTGTTCTGCCCTCTTAACTTAGGTTAATATACACCAAGTACCTATCTTGGTACTGTCCTTGCCTGTGATGTTAAAACAGACAGGCTGATATTACTGAATTTCTTTGACGAAAAGGCTTTTCGCCGCTATAATTTTTATCGAAGAAGAAGCTTAATAAGAAGATCCTGAGAGATGGGTAAAAAATCATGTCCAATTTGGTTTGAGCTGCCTGGAAACATTGCTTCTGAAGGATCATAAGGCTAGTATTATTATACTTTTGAGAAAAAGTAGTTTTGCTACAAAATTCACATTACAATATAATACGAACCGAGCGATGAAGAGCCTTGTCCTAGAAGTAGTAGTTTAACAATACCGCCCTAAGTCCTCGTAGTAAGGGGGAAAGATGGATGGAGTTATTAGAGTGTTCCAAAGTTGACTAAATCTAATGCAGATGAAATACAAAATAGAGTGCATGTTAAATAGTAATTGTGTGTGTGTGTGTTTCAAAGTAATAACACCAAATATTTAAAACAAACATTGGAATTTTTCCCAATAATTTTAACCAACCCAATTCACACAAGGCAATTATACAATTCAGTCAGTCTTTCACACACCCAACCATACAACTGGTCAACTTTGGAACACATAAACAACTGGTCAAATCTGGAACATGCACACCCACACACATACATACAACTGGTCAACTCAGGAACACACACACACAATTTCTATATGAGAGTAGCTACATCTTCATCACATAAAAAAAAACACTAATGGCCTGTCCACACGAGCTGACAGCCCCGACGGGCAAACAAGTATTACCAAATCACTGTGTGGACAACACAAGTGTGCTAATTATTATAGGCAATGGTCGATGGGATTTGCCGATCTGGTAACAGTGATAAAAAGTGAGGGATACTTCTCACAGAAAGTAATGCCCGTCGGGGCTGCCCGCTCGTGTGGACAGGCCTTAAAGAAGGTCTTACATCAAATATGTAAAACACTTTCTTCCTGTGCAATCTGGTTTGAGATGCTTGGTTGGTGTGCTACTACAGGATCTTTGAGGCCTAGTGCAGTCATCTTCCATTAACTACACACACCTTCCCACCTGTAAGATATAATTATAATTATGAAACATACATAATTATGGTATTTATTGAAAGAATTACCGTTTTGTAGCAGTGTCGCCAGATCCGGCTAGGTCACAGTATTTTGCTGCGGTCATTTCCTGTACTTTACCACGGTTATTTCGCGGTATTTTGCCCAGGTTAGGTCCCAGTAGTCTGCTGTGGTCTAGGTTACGTTAGGTAAGGTTAGGCTAATTTTAAAATGCCTCATTTGAATATGCCCTATCTTGGAAATGGGGCATTTGCGGAGGAAATGCCATAGAAGAAAATAGTCTTAGAATGGTCTAAATAAGTGGGTAATGAAGGTGGAAAAACCGTACTCAATAATGGTAATTCTTTCAATATTTACCATAATTACTGTACTTAAAGATATGGTATTAGTACAGAAGTGGACCTTAATTCAGCAGTGTTGCCAGATCCAGCTGGGTCCTAGTATTTTACCCCTGTCATTTATTGTACTTTATCACGATTATTTCCCGGTAGTTTGCCCAGGTTAGGTCCCGGTAGTCTGATGCGGTCTAGGTTAGGTTAGGTCAGGTCAGGTAAGGTCAGGCTAATTTCAAAATGCCCCATTTGAATATGCCCTATCTTGGAAACGGGGCATTTGAGGAAGAAAAACCATAGAAGAAAAGTGTCTTAGAATGGTCCGAAATAGTGGGTAATGACAGTAAAATATCTATTATACAGTAAGGTCCACTTCTGTACCTTTACCAAAGATACCTTACATAATTACATACACACACACTTTCCCTCACTCCTGCAAGTTACATAATTACACACACACACTTTCCCTCACTCCTACAATTACACACACACTTCCTCCAGCAAGTTACATAATTATTGAACATTACTTTTACTGTAACATTATATTACATTGGCAGGATAGAGTAGACACATCATCAAGCTTCACTGAGCCACTTCAGAGAACCTTCACCAGCAGGATCAATGGTACCCAACATCTCAGCTACTGGGAGAGGCTGGAGAAACTAAACATCTACTCTCTACAAAGAAGGGGAGAAAGGTACACCACAATTTACATCTGGAAAATCATTGGCACCAAATGTAGGACTGGTAGTAAATAAAAATCCCGGGAGAGGAAGACTGTGTCAGGTGCAAGGCACAGAGGCCTCATCTCAAAGGACCAAGACACTCATCCATAACAGCTTTACCCACATGGGAGTTCGATTGTTCAATTGCCTCCAAAGGAAAATAAGAGACTTGACTAACACCACCACTGACACCTTCAAGTCTCATCTGGACAAATGGGTGGCCAGCATCCCTGACCGGTCACCAACTCCAGGCTACCTTAGCTCCACTTCTAATACTCTATCTGAAGTCAAAGAGTCAAGAAGAGAGCAGTTGCTCGGTACTGGAATGAGTGGAGGTCCACCACAGTTCTGCCAATAAAAGGTTGAATTCTTCAAAGGTATCAAAGGTATACGAGCTACGACGCCAAGAGACGAGATGCGATGCCAATGTTGCCAGTCTGCTTGACGAAATTTCCCCAACGTCAACACCATCAGAATGTCCCTTTTTACCTCAATAATTTTCTCCTGTTTTTACTCTTGAACATTGACGGACCATTTTTTTGGTATTTCGTCTGGTAGAAATTTCTCTGTTTACCCTTGAACCATCTTAATACATATTTTCCCTGTTTGGACTTAAAATGTCCTAAAACAGAGGAATTTTTCTGCTCCTGGCAACACTGTGCAATGTTGTTCCTGTTTGTTTACTTTTATTAGTCTTTCCAACGGAGCCCCTTTCATGTTTGTTTTGAATTTTGTATCGTAATATTTTTCTTGTTGTTTCTTTTTCTTACACTTTAACCACGCCCTATTAGAACTTTAAGAAGTCCTTGCTTTAACCCTTATCCACAATGGTAATATTTTAACAGGGTTGCCATAAGGTTTTGTAGCCAAGTCGCGGCAGAAGCCCAAAAGTAGCCCAATATTAATAGTACATAAATTCTGAAGAGGTTAAAGAAAGAAAATTATAACCTACACTGCCTATATATGATATTTTATTATATATTTTCAACGGTACTAATGTAAATATATCTCACATGCTGATATACTACATACAGATACGCAATTTAGTTGAAGAAATTTAATATGCATTGTTTCCTGTTCTGCAAATTCGACATATTGTTTCATGTAAAAGCACACTCCAACTCAATTATTAGCTCTAATCTTCAATAATAATACTAATGAACAAAAGTGAATGGTATTGGCAGAAAGTATTTTACGCCCAGAAGCTGCTTAAGTATTATGCTGTCATGATGCGATGAAATATCTATTAATAAGAGGACACTTGCGCATTTCTTACATTACTTCAAACAGCGGAGTGATATTAATATATATAAAAGATAGCTGACAGCAAGTTCTGGCTCAGGCTGTTCCTCCTGAGATCAGTAACTGTTATGATTGAAAAGTTAAATGAGAACATTCACACACACCACGGCAGACAGAATTGCATAATGAAACGGCCGGAACGCGATTGAGTTTAATTTTCGAGACATTTTCGAAATTTATTAGTGAAAATTGTAAATAATAGGCTATATAAAAAAAAATCGTACTTTGTGGAATTTATTAACCTTGCAATTTAAATTATGCCCATTAATTTAAGTAAATCGCCGTAGGAAAAAAATAGATCGCTACAATCAATCTCCAAGTAGTCAAATTGGGCGCCAAAACACGGATATTGTTACCATGGGTGAAATACTGAAATATACATACACTTTCGTATAGGCTCAGTCACCGTATTACCGGAGTTTCTATGTCATATTTCACACGGCAAACAATACGAAATGTTTTATAAATCCTTAGCTTAAATATTTTAACTTAAAATTACAAAAAATATCAGCTATGGTGCAGAACCTAATATATGTCAGATAGAGGCGAATTCTTCAAAAACAGAAAGTGGCGGGTCTCTCAAATAAAAATTTGGCGTTAAAATAAAATCTTTTGAAATTTAATATTGCAAAATTATCACACCAATCTACAGCTTTCCAGATGAATATGTTTTAGGCCCCTATATCAAATTTCCGCCGATATTATTAACACCGGTTGTGAGGTGTAAACATTGTAACTATGAGAGTCAGAAGAGGAATACTTATGAAACAATCCAGCAGGAACGACTACAGTTACCCTTAGAAACACTCATCTTCTGTTTCACTCTCTCTGTCTCTCTCAAACACACACACACACACACACACACACACACACAAATATCATCTCTCAACCCCCTCTCTCTCACACACACACGCACGTCCTCTCTCAACCCCCCCCCCCCCCTCTCTCTCTCTCTCTCTCTCTCTCTCTCACGCTGACAAACGCACGACTGGGGCCGTAACAGAATATTCTGTTACGGCCCAGTCATTCAACTTATCCCGGGTTGACTGAGACACGTAATCAGATTAATCTTCTTAACTAGAGGAGGAAAACTCAACCTTAAATTACAGCTTCAAAACTTATATATCTCTTTTCTCCAAGCTCTCTTTAATCCCTCCTTCTCAAAGCCTCCTCTTCTCCAAATCCCTCTTTCTCTAAATCCCTCAAAATCCTACTCCTGCTTTTACAATGTCTTCCTAAATTCTATATTACATTTTTTAGACATCCTAAACTAATCTTGGAATACAATAACATAAAGTAGTGACATCTTCTACGTAATAGTGAAGATGTTAACACTTACTTTTCTCTACTAAAACATAATGACGATGTGACATAATCTTTCCCTGTATGGGTAGTGAAGATATATCACCACCGTAACAACACATACATACATACATACATACAGTACATTAAACCTTCACACACACACACACACACAGTGACAGAAAATATCACACGCACTTTTAATGTTGTTCTCTCTCTCTCTCTCTTCTGTCGGTGTTAATGATATAAGAATACACATATTGTCCTTGGTAATAAGCTCTGCCCCTCTACAATCTCCTTGTTTGTAAGTAGCATTCAGTAAGATGGAATCAAGACCTTCACAATTGAATGAAGCGAGATTATACACATCCGACAGCTAAGACCTTAAGGAGCACAACCCACTCACATAATATGAACACGTAATTATATATATGAATACAAGTTATTAGGGGATAATTTGTGTTATTGGATGAGCATTGGTTGAGTTTTCTGTGCATGCATGGATTAGAAAGAGAGAGAGAGAGAGAGAGAGAGAGAGAGAGGAGAGAGAGAGAGAGAGAGAGAGAGAGAGAGAGAGAGAGAAATGGGAGAGAATAATACATACAATATAATGACAAAGAGAGAGAGAGAGAGAGAGAGAGAGAGAGAGAGAGAGAGAGAGAGAGAGAGAGAGAGAGAGAGAGAGAGAGAGAGAGAGAGGAGAGAGAGAGAGAGAAAGAGAAAGAGAGAGAGAGGAGAGAGAGAGAGAGAGAGAGAGAGAGAGAGAGAGGAGAGAGAGAGAGAGAATGTCCAATTAAAACGAAGATGTGAATGAATGAATGAATGAAAAATGAAAAACTTGACATAGAACAGCCAGCAACTGTAAGGAGATGGTATAATATATTTTTTGGTACATTGGAGGGCCTTGTTTCCTCCTCCTCCTCCTCCAAGGCATGTCAGGACCCCTACCATTACTACCACTATACCATCCACAACTACCATTGCTACCATCCCCACTACCACCATAGGCCCTGTACCATCCCCACTACCACCTCTACCATCACCACCACCAACCCCATCACTACCACCACCCATTATCATCACTACCACTACTACCACCAGCCCCATCACTACTACCACCCACTACCATCCATCCCCACTACCACCACCACCAATCCTATCACTACCACCACTATTACCACTGCTACCACCACCACCACCACTTGACACCATCATCATCTCTCAGCAAAGGAGGTAAACATTGAGGACCCAAGCCAACTCATAAATTTTCACCTCGTTTGTCTTGACCGATTAACAGCATGGCTCACCTGGCTCATTATAACCCGTGAGAGAGAGAGAGAGAGAGAGAGAGAGAGAGAGAGAGAGAGAGAGAGAGAGAGAGAGAGAGAGAGAGAGA
>JAWQEG010005354.1:0-42912 GCA_033782935.1 Petrolisthes cinctipes
GTGGGGAGGGGGGGGGGGTGAAGAGGGGAGGGATTGTGGAGCTTGGAGGATGGTGGTGGTGGGTGGTGGGGCTGAGAGGATGGTGGTGGTTGTGGTGGTTGAAGGGGGTGAGTTGTGGTAGGAAGTGGTGGTGGTAGGAAGTGGTGGTGGTGGTTGTGGTGGTGGTGTGGGTGGTGGTTGAAGGGGTGGGTTGTGGTAGGAAGTGGTGGTGGTTTGGGTGGTGTTGAAGGGGGTTAGTTGTGGAGGTGGGAGGTGGTGGAAGGTGGTAGTGGTGGGAGGAGGTGGGTTGTGGTGGTGGTGGTGGGGTGGACTTGGATTTCTTGGAATTAATGGTTCATGAGTTAGAAGGTGAGAGAGAGAGAGAGAGAGAGAGAGAGAGAGAGAGAGAGAGAGAGAGAGAGAGAGAGAGAGAGAATGGATAAAGTAATAGATATAGTAATATAGTAGTACCGGTAATAGATATAGTAATAGATGGATAATAGTTTTGGTGAGAAAATAACACCCCAGGATCGCACTATAGTATACCCACCGTAATAAAAATAATAATAATAAAAATAATAATGATAATAATGATAATAACAAATACATTCTCATAAGTAAGACCCGGTTATATTAAATTTCCTAAATGAATACTGCAGCTTGTGTTGTCACAGTCCATTTCCACTAATCATTCGTCAGAGGTGTTAAATTGTGTCGGGGAAAGGAGCGGGCACCTGTAGTCTTTCATATTCTTTGTGGGTTCGTATGTACACTCACTCCTAAAAGTATGGGGCCACCTGGTCACGATGTGTCTGGAAGCGAACATTAAAGTCACATTGACAGCAGTATCGTTTGGGTTGGTAATGGTGACTGTGAGTTTCCACCATTCTCTCATCATCACACATTAAATACTGTTATTGCTACAGTCGTGTGTGGAACATAAGGGTGTGAAAATAGATGGATATTCTCTCATACGCATCACCACTAAGTTATTACGTATTCTTGCAAAGTAATGCATCTTAGATAACATGACAGGCTAGTGGAATGAGTTGACAAATAGGGATTAATTTGTGCTTAACTTCGTTATACAGGTCTCAGTCGATTCGCTCTGAATGAACTATGAGTTATCATGCTGCATTATCAAAATAACTGGTAGGTAATAGGCCAATGTCTGCCTCAGCTGATTACGTGCCTAATGAGATTCTAGCTTATCATGAGGTGATTACGTGACTAATGTAATGACATTATATAAAGCTTATCTTGAGATAAGCTTTGAATCATATAGTGATTTGCAACGAACACGAATCAATACGAAAACGAATCAGTATTTGCTTCACAATAAAAGTGTTGGAGGTGATGGCAACACATAGGATTCATCAGCACCATGGAGAGCTGACAGACAACCCGAGGAGTCATCATCACTCTTCACCACCTTATTCACTATATGGCATATAAAACATAAACCTTAATTTTTCTCTGTTTTGGGTATCATTGTTTTTCATGCAATTTAATCTAAAATATACAAATTTTGTATTCTACTACCATTGATATGTTTTCGCTACATTAGCAGATAGGCAAGTATGGAGAGCAAATCATACTCCATCATAGACATATGCCAAAATCAGTAAGTGGCAACTCAGAGACATCTGAACTGCAGGCGTACCAACATAATGCAGGCGACACAGTAAAGTAGCAGAATGATTCGTCCATTGTGTCACATTATTTCAATGTGGAAGTGGCCCGATACTCTTTAGAGTGAGTGTACAGTTGGCCAATGGAATTCTTACACAGGCTATAGGGAAAGAGAGGTAATTTTTCTGGAAGTACTGCTCTGAATGATCTACCAAGTGACTCGGTAACTGCAAAACAACAAACCTAATAATGATAATGCTGTATATAGTACAATTACGTTATCTGTATATTGTAAACCCTCGAAAACAACAACGTGTGTACGAATTCTTGTGGCCAATATAACAGGAGTGAGAAATTTACAGCAAGAAGGATGCACTGTAGTGAGAATGTTAAGGACTATGTGATCTTGTATGGGAATTGGAGGCTTCTGATTCCTCCTATCTATGTCACGAAGCAGACTCCTTCCATATAGGTGGCGTTTCGTGGCAATATTTGAAGGGCTCATTAACCTCCAATTTTCTAGCTACATCACTGGGTCCCATAAAGTTTACAGGAGAAAACAGTACTAGGCTGAATTTTCTTTTTAGGATCCCACGTACTGATGTGAGGGAAAATTACAACAAGACGGAGAGAGCAAGAGGTTACATTTTTCTTTTTTGTATCATATGTACTGCAGTGAAAAAGTATGTTTATATTTACAACAGCAAGGGAGAAACAGTTAAGAAGTTGAAATGAGTTTGGATGATGAATGGTATATAAGAGAGAGAGAGAGAGAGTGTGTGTGTGTGTGTGTGTGTGTGTGTGTGTGTGTGTGTGTGTGTGTGTGTGTGTGTGTGTGTGTGTGTGTGTGTGTGTTATTTGCATGCGTTTAGCTCCGAGCGCCAAGTGTTGTAGATGGGGCTTGGATAAAGTGGTAGGAAATTACCACGTGTGTTGCGATGAAAGAGGAAAGGAGAGAGGAGTGAAAGAGAGAGGGAAGGAAGGAGAGAGGAAGGGAGAAAGGGCGGCAGGTAGAGAGCTATGGAGGAAGGGAGAAAGTTAGAGAGAAAAGGAGAAATGGAAGGTAGAGTGGGAGGGAGGAAGGGAGAGGGAAGGACGGAGGAAGGGAGAGGGAAGGACGGAGGAAGGAAGGAAGAAGAATAGAGAGAATGGGAGACAAAGAACGAAGGAAGGAAGGAAGGAAGGAGATGGAAAAGATGAATAACGTAAATGGGTCACTGCTTTTTAAATCATTCCACCTTAACATATCATTGCATCAACAAAAAGTATCTACGATTATATTATTACAACTTGAAGGGAGCATTAGTATTTGTATCAACAATACTGTAATGAATTGACAGTGGAAAAATGTGAGCAAAACAAAAAGGTAAATCAAGATATATGCACATAATATTATTTGCCCACGAGTGTATAAATCTAAACAGTGGAAAAATATGAGTGGTACATGAGGAGAATTCAAGATATATGCACAATATATATTATTTCAACTAGTGTATAAATTTAAACAGTGGAAAAATGTGAGCAAAACAAGAGGGTAAATCAAGATATATATATTCACATTACAGTATATATTATTTCCACGAGTGTATACATCTAAACAGTGGAAAAATGTGAGAGATAAAAAGAGAAGGTAATAATTCTGAAGCTACAGTCCACACATCACTCACTCATCAAGCCACTTTGAACTCGGCAACAACACATAGCTAACACACTTCATGGGTAATCGGGGGGTTAATGAGAAGTAGTTAGTTGATCAAGGAGTATAATGAAAGGTACATAGGCTGCATGACTGTGATGTGTTTGGAGTCGTAATGGTATGTACAGTACAGTTGCCCACACATGAATCTGGTACGCCTCGCTACTTGTGAGATACCTACAACAGGAAGAAAAGTGAGCAAAAATTATATATAGTTTGTTGACAAGCAGACAGTAATAATATTTTACTGTCTGCCTGTCAACAAACTACATCTTTTTTTCACTTTCCTTTTTATTTTTTTTTGTAGCCACCTCACAAGTAACGAGCCATACCAGCTTCATGTGTGGGCAACTATATAAAAAAAAAATTGTAGTTGTACTTGGTAAATCTGCAGTGCACCGAATGATTTCTCTCCAAACTATTCCAGGCAACAACAACAGGTCACCAATATTTTTTTGTTCATCTGCATTGTCCTGTTTTCCTGGTTAAATAATAATGCTTTAGAAGAATTAAGAGGCTCTAATGTACCAACAAAAGTATACTGTTTATCGATCTATCTCCTTAATGCTGTCTGTCTGTCCTTAATGTTGGTTGTAAATATTAACCCAGTAATGTGTGTGTGTGTGTGTGTGTGTGTTTTCATATACTAGCGACAGATTTTCATGATGGCCATTGTTGTTTAAGTTGCCTTCACACACACACACACACACACACACACACACACACACACACACACACGAACACGAACGCACCCACTCACACATGAACAAGAAAGCGAACACACACACACACACACACACACACACACACGAACGCACCCACACACACATGAACAAGAAAGCGAACACACACACACACACACACACACACACACACACACAGTGAATGAATACTAATGGCACCAGGTCACTAGAACACATTTACAAACAAATCTATAAATATAATCATAATAATATCATTAATTAACCTTTTGCACGATAAATGTCAATCATGTTACACGTAATTATTTCATCTGATGTTACACGCAGGAAATAGATATTACACATTTTTTTGTGTGGAATAACGCGAATTTTGTGATAAAATTTTCGTAAAATTTTATCAATATTCTACACCACAGTCGAACCCTTTATTTTATATTTATATTTATTTACTCATTTTCATAATTGTAATTTAGTCAGGGGTAGGTATATATGAGTGTTAATTAAAAGGGTAAATCTGGAGCAAATAATTCCTCCAAACTATTCCAAGCAACAGGCCGCCATTATTTTTGTTCCTCTGGTCCTGTTTTCTGGCATACTTTGGAGGAATCAAGGCACTCCAATGTACCAAAAGTGTCCTCTCCCCTTAATTCCTCCAGTTAAGGGGAGATTCTGTTCTTGGTGAATTTGAAGGTTTCTTGATTCCTCCAAACTAAGCCAAGAGACAGATTTCCTATTAATACCACCGAGAGCATATTCTGTTTTCTGGCATAGTTAGGTGGAATCAGTAGTCTCCTAATTTACACAACAAGAGAATCTCCCCTTAAGTAGTTTGGAGGAGTGTGGAGGAATCATTTGCTACTCACCTAGATTTAATTAAGGGAGCCTGCATGTGATGTAGTCAGAAAATTGGAGATAAATGAGTCCTTCAAATATTGCCACGAAACACAGCCTATGTATATATATATATGGAAGGAGCTTGTTTCGTGGCATGGTCAGGAGGAATCAGATGCCTGCAAATTTCATACACGATCACAGGGTCCTAAACATTCTACAGTATTTATTATAATTTGACTTCGAACTTCGGCTTGATTCATTAACCATAGAAAAATTATACGTAAGTCCTGTTTAAAATGTGTTGATAATGATGTTGGTGATAATAATAATGATATATAATAATAATGATGATGATGATCTATAAAATTAATAATGATGATAGTAATGAATGATAAAACTAATAATAATAATAATAATAATGTTAACTTATTTGTGATGATGATAATGATGATGACTGATAAAACTAATAATAATGATGATGATGAAGAAAAATTAATAATGATGATAATAATAATGATGAATGATGAAACTAATAATAATGATGATGATGAAAAATTTGTGATGATGATGATGATGATGATAATGACAAAATGTATGGTGATGATGATGATAATATTTTTTATGAAGACAAAAATGATAGACTGATTTTTTTTTCTCTTACCTTGATCTATTTCCTTTCTTCCTTCTTTTCTTCCTTCCTTTCTTTTTTTCTTTCTTTCTTTCTTTCTTTCTTTCCTCCTTCCTTCCTTCCTTCCTTCCTTCCTTCCCTTCCTTCCTTTCTTTCTCTCCTTTCCTCCTCCTTTTTTCCTCCTTCCTTTCTTTTTTTCTTCCTTTCTTAATCTTTTTTCTTCCTTCCCTCCTTCTTTCCTTTCTTTCTTCCTTCACCTCAGTCACTTTTAAATTACCTTTAACATTTTCAGCATTCTTCAGTTAATTTTTCATCAGTATTTTTCAGTCATAATTTATTCAGTAATTTTTCAGTCTATTTCAGTCAAGAATTTATAAATATTTTTTTCTGAAGTTTTATGTCAGCATCTGGTCACACATGTTTATAGTGTGTGTGTGTGTGTGTGTGTGTGTGTGTGTTTGTGTATGTATGTGTATGTGTGTATATGTGTGTGTGTGTGTGTGTGTGTGTGTGTGTGTGTGTGTGTGTGTGTAGATCTTCAAGTGTGATGACTTATATGATCACACTCACATATTTTATTTATCATAATTTTATTTCTGTCAACTCATTTCTCAGGCATAAATCACTCATAAATCGTACCTTCTAAGGCCTTCAAAAATTGCCATACACGATCATAGTGTCCCTTAACCCACGCTGATCAAATTCGACGCAAAAAATCAATCATTCAATATGTATTAAAAAAAAAATAATATCTCTATTACACTCCTGTCTGTCATTCATATTAGCCTATATTTATTTACATTATTATCCCGTTATTGTATATCTTAATTTTGTACATTATAAATTTTCTGTATATATTATGGCTATACTTTAATTAAGGACCCTGTGATGGTGGATGAGAATTGGTGGCTTCTGATTCCTCCTGACTATGCCACGAAACAAGCCCCTTCCATATAGGTGGTGATTCGTGGCAATATTTGAAGGACTCATTTTCCTCCAATTTTTTTTTTACCACATCACACGCAGGGTCCCTTAAAAAATATATAATGAAAAGGTAATACAGAATTGCAGTTATTTTTCTTTCGTATCGCATTCTTATTTATTTATTTATGTATTTATTCATGTATTTTTTGGTCTGCAGGTTGCATGTGTCTGTAAAATGTCATCGAATAATAATTGGCTTTTTTTATTTTTCATCATGGTTTATTTACACTGGTTCGCTTGCTCATTTCAACTCTGGCAGATGCTGTTTAGTAATTAAGCAATGATATCACTTTTTTATTATTATTATTATTATTATTTGTAGATCAGAAAAGGTGGATATTTTTACCATACTGAATATCGCTGATTTTCTATTTTTTTTTTTTTTTTTTTTTTTTTTTTTTTTTACTGTCGGTTAGAAAAGGTGGACATTTTTACCTTTTATCACCGATTTCCTATTCTTTAATTTCCTGCAGGTCGGAAAAGGACGGAAACCTTTTAATATTACCAAAGTTCAAGGGTGTTTATTATCGAAGTTTAATATTAGGAGTATATTTTGTTTCTCTAGAATCTATAAAAAGGGAGATTCTTTCACATATTAAACTCTTGTAACATTTTACTCTCTCTCTCTCTCTCTCTCTCTCTCTCTCTCAATTTTAAATACATGTAATATTACTCTCTCTCTCTCTCTCTCTCTCTCTCTCTCTCTCTCTCTCTCTCTCTCTCTCTCTCTCTCTCTCTCAATTTTAAATACCTGTAATATTACTCTCTCTCTCTCTCTCTCTCTCTCTCTCTCTCTCTCTCTCTCTCTCTCTCTCTCTCTCTCTCTTAGTTAATGGTTTAATGGTGGTTTACTCTACAAATTAACATAATCTTTCGTAACCATTCCAAAGGCGGCTAGCGTGTATAAGCTTATTTTTAATGATGTAAACATTTGGAGTAGAAATTTTAGGCTTATGACGTGTGCGTTTAAGAGAGAGAGAGAGAGAGAGAGAGAGAGAGAGAGTAATGTTACATGTATTTAAAATTATGATAGAAACAGACAGAGTAATATTATATGCATTTAAAGTTGAAAGAGAGAGAGAGAGAGAGAGAGAGAGAGAGAGAGAAAAAAACATGTCATCTCACTCCACTTCTTGATCTGCATGACTCTTTTGTTGACACTAAACTCGTATTATTTATTATCTAATGACTTATATTATTAGAAAAGTGGAGGTTAGAGAGTCCTTCAAACATTGCCACGAAACACCACCTACATTTATAGGAGCTTGTTTCGTGGCATAGTGAGGAGGAAGCAGAAGCCACCAGGTCTCATATACACGATCACTATAAGGTCCATTACCGCTTAATTAAATGGATAATAGAGTGTTGGTGGTGGTTAATCTGGAGATAAAAATTCCTCTAAACTATTCCAAGCAACAAGAGGGCCAACATTATAATTTTGTTAATCTGGTCCTGTTTGTTTCCTGGCATACTTTGGAGGAATCAAGGCACTCCAATATACCAAAAGTATTTCTCCTCCTTTATGTTGTATTATTATTATTATTATTATTACTATTGTTGTTATTGTTATTGTTTTGTTATTATTGTTATAGATCACGAGGTTAACACAGCTTCAGGTTAGTATTAGCTTTCAAATGATCATATTGCGTGTAAGAATAAATTTGTCGTTAATAGATTATGCTTATTATTATTTGATATGAAGTGCAGTGTGTGTGTATGTACTGTACGTGTATAAATGTGTGTGTGTGTATATGTACCTGTATAAATGTGTGTACGTGTATAAATGTGTGTGTGTGTGTTGGCAAAATCTATAGGTAATGTCTTTACTGCTTCCCCAACAAGGTTCTTTAATTAATGTTCTTTCAGGCTCATTAGTTTCAAGTTCTATCAGCAAATAAACTGTTCTATCAGCAAATAAACGATGCAATGATTTTATAGCTGTGTGTGTGTGTGTGTGTTATATCCACCTTTTTAACGACTTCACACAAATACACTAAAAAAAAAAAACTGTGTGTCAATTTTCTTCATATTTTTCTTTTTTCGGGCATTTTTTACTTTTGAGTAATTTTTAGTTTGGATTGCCATGATTATTAATATACGCATATTTATTTATTTATTTATTTATTCATTTATCTATTTATTTGACCATCTGGTTTTTCATGTATTTATTTATTTATTTTTTTTATTCAGAGATTTTTTTTTTTGTGTGAAATTAGAATAGGAATTAGTGGTTACAAATATCACATTCTCTTTTGTATATCTTGGAATGATCGCGAGACACACACACACACACACACAAAGACACACACACACACACACACACATAATTAATGACAAACACGTACTCACATCCTGCATTGCATTGATTGACCGTTACACACACACTCACACACACAACTAATAACAGGATAACACACACACATACACACAAAAAATAATTGTAATATACACACACACACAACTAATAACTGGAATACACACACACACACACACACAACTAATAACTGCAATACACACACACACACACACACAACTAATAACTGCAATACACACACACACACACACAACTAATAACTGCAATACACACACACACACACACACACACACACGCTGTTGAATAAAAACGAATTACGCACACGATAAAGAAATAATTACAATTTGCTGATACACACACACACACACACGACACCCCGGAATAATGGCTTACGCACACGCACACGCACACACGCCGTTGGTAGCCGAAAGAGAACGCACATAGCCGAAAGAGAACGCACACGCACACACATACACCCACGCACAGGGCCTATACGCAAATGCACAGTTTTTATTACGCCTACGCACACTACATTTCGGGATAATAATTATGCACACGCAACGGTAGTGTGCGAAAGAGAACGCACACACGCACGTCGTTAGTGAGGGAAGGAGAACGCACACACGCACGTCGTTAGTGTGCGAAAGAGAACGCACACACGCACGTCGTTATATAGTGAAGGAAGGAGAACGCACACACGCACGCACCGCATACACACACACATACACACACACACTCACACAAACACAGGGCCTCACACCGCGACCTGTTACCGAGGGTGTCGTGAGAGACACTGAGGCGGCCAGACACAGCAACCTGCACTCTGGCTCTCTCTCTCTCTCTCTCTCTCACTCTCTCTCTCTCGTTCGTCTACTTCTTTTCTCTTTTCTCTTTTCTTTCTTTCTCTCTCTCTCTCACTCTCTCTCTCTCTCTCTCTCTCTCACTCACTCACTCACTCACTCACTCACTCACTCTCTCTATCTCTCACTCTCTCTCTCTTTACTTCTTTTCTCTTTTCTTTCTTTCTTTCTAAATCTTCACTTCTCTTTCCTTATCTCGTCTTTTCTTTTTCTTCTGTTTCTCTATCTTTGTCCTATCTTTCTATCTCTCTTTCTCTCTCTCTCTCTCTCGTCCACGTCTTTTCTCTCTTTTCTTTCTTTTTTAATCATCACGTTTCTTTCTATATCTCTTGACTTTTCTTTCTCTTCTTCTCTTTCTCTATTTCTGTCTTCTCTCTCTATATTTCTGTCTTTCTCTCTCTCTCTTTCTCTTTCGTCCACTTCTTTTCTCTTTTATTTATTTCTTAATCATCACGTTTCTTTCTCTATCTCCTCACTTTCCTTTCTCTTTTTCTCTTTCTCATTATTTCTGTCTTCTCTCTATTTCTGTCTTTTTCCTCTCTCTCTCTCTCTCTCTCTCTCGTCCACTTATTTTCTCTTTTCTTTATTTCTTAATCTTCACGTTTCTTTCTATATCTTTTCACTTCCCTTTCTCTTTTTTCTCTTTCTCTATTTTTATCCTCTCTCTCTCCTTCTCTCTCTCTCTCTCTCTCTCTCTCTGAAGTAATGAATGAAGGAGGAAGATAATATAAGACTGTAGTAGGCCCTAAAAGACCTTAAGGGGGTGCGGGAGTAGGGGGACAGGCTTGGGGGGAGGGGTTTAGAGGGGTGCGGGAGTAGGGGAGGACAGGCTTGAGGGGGGGATTGGGGGTGCGAGAATAGGGGACAGGCTTTCTACCCACCCCAAAGCCTGTCCCCCTATTACCGCACCCCCTAAACCCCCCCCCCCAAGCCTGTCCCCCTATTCCCGCACCCCCTTAAAATATACATCACAAAATAAGAAAAGGCGACAGAACAGAGAGGAAGAACAACAAACACGAAGGAAGGAAAGAAGAGAGGAAGAATGAAAGAGGGGAGAGACAGCAAACACAAAGGAAGGAATTAAAGGAAGGGAGTGAAAGAGAGGAGGGACAGTAAACACGAAGGAATGAAGGAAGGAAGAGAAGGGAGGTGACAGTGAAAGAGAGGAAGGACAGTAAACACGAAGGAAGGAATTAAAGGAAGGGAGGTGACAGTGAAAGAGAGGAGGGACAGTAAACACGAAGGAATGAAGGAAGGAAGGGAAGGGAGGTGACAGTGAAAGAGAGGAGGGACAGTAAACACGAAGGGATGAAGGAAGGAAAGGAAGGGAGGTGACAGTGAAAGAGAGGAGGGACAGTAAACACAAAGGAATGAAGGAAGGAAGGGAAAGGAGGTGACAGTGAAAGAGAGGAAGGACAGTAAGCACGAAGGAATGAAGGAAGGAAGGGATGGGAGGTGACAGTGAAAGAGAGGAGGGACAGTAAACACAAAGGAATGAAGGAAGGAAGGGAAGGGAGGTGACAGTGAAAGAGAGGAAGGACAGTAAGCACGAAGGAATGAAGGAAGGAAGGGAAGGGAGGTGACAGTGAAAGAGAGGAAGGACAGTAAGCACGAAATAAGGAAGAAAGGAAAGGAAATAAGAAACAGTGGAAGAGAGGAAAGGGAATAGCTTAACTCAGGGTCAAACCAATTTTTTTTTTTTTTAAGTATGTAGATAGAAAGAGAAAATGTATGAATGGAGAGCAAGAGATGTAAATATCCCTATGTTTAGTTAAAGGTGGTTGGGTCTTTGTTGATATGCGTTTGTTTTCACTGTGACATTATTTGTTTTCACGACCTATTTTGGGGTGTGTGTGTTTGTGTGAAAATGAGTTGGTGAAGATGTGTGCGTGTGTTTGAGAGAGAGAAGGGTAAGACGTGTGTGTGTGTGTGTGAGAGAGAGAGAGAGAGAGAGAGAGAGAGAGTGAGTGAGAGAGAGAGAGTGACGACGTTTGTGTGTGTGAGAGAGAGAGAGATAGATAGATAGAGAGAGAGAGATAAGGAAAAACAGAGTGTGTGTGAGAAAAAGTGTGTATAGTGAAGATGTCGTGAGGGTAGTCAGGATGTGTGGAGAGTGGTGGTGAGAATGGATGGTAAAATGTTACAGTGTTGGTGGAAAATCTGGAGCAACTGAATCCTCCAAACTATTCCAAGCAACAGAGCACTATTATTTTTGCTCCTCTGGTCCTGTTTCCTAGCATACTTTGGAGGAATCAAGGCACTCCAATGTACCAAACAAAAATTACCACCTTAATTAAACGAGGGCAGTACAGTGTGTGTGTGTGTGTGTGTATTCCAATTATTAGTTGTGTGTGTGTGTGTGTATTCCAATTATTAGTTGTGTGTGTGTGTGTGTATTCCAATTATTAGTTGTGTGTGTGTGTGTGTGTGTATTCCAATTATTAGTTGTGTGTGTGTGTGTGTGTGTGTGTATTCCAGTTATTAGTGGTAAATCTGAAGTAACTAACTGATTTATTTCTCCAGACTAAACCAAGCAACAGGCCGTCATTATTTTTGCTCATCTGGTCAAGTTTGTTTCACTCTAATGTAGGCTACTGTACCAAAAGTATACCAACCACACTATCGTCAACACCACGGCTATTCTTTCATACGATGGCTGGTTTCAAGGTTAATTAAGGGGGTAATTCACTTTTGTTACATTGGAGTGCCATGATTCCTCCAAAATATGCCAGGAAGCAGGACCAGATGAACAAAATTAATGGTGTTCTGTTGGTTGGAGTAGTATGGAGGATTCAGTTGCTCCAGATTTGCCAACACTGTACTTAACTACAAGTGTGTGTGGGAGGGAAAGTAGGTGGTTGGGATGGGATGTGAAAGACGTTTGTTTGTTAGTTTATAATTTTTGTCCTGATGAAAATGCACCAGTTCCCTCCTATTTTAGATACAAGTTTTGCGGACATACATATCAGTGTTTATGAGCTGGAGAAGAAAGAGTACTTAGTTGTAAACATTGTGAAGTATTTTAATGATTGATAATCTCTATTGGTGAGTCTTATCTTCCTTGTCTGTTCTCCTTTCTGCTTGTTTGACTACTTTCCTGCCTATCTTTCTTTCTGACTTCATTTCTTTCTTCTTGCTTGCCAATTTGCCTGCCTTCCTTTTTTTCTTCATGTCTGTTTTTGTATTTCTTCTGCCTTCCTTTCTTTCTTCCTCCCTGCCTGCATGCTTGCCTTTCTTCCTTTCTGCCTGCCTTCCATTCTTTATTCTTGCTTGCCTATTTGCCTGCCTTCCTTCCTTCCTGCCTCCCTTCCTAGTTACCTTCCTTCTTGACTTCCTTTCTTCCATCCTTGTCTATCTGGCTGTGTGTGTGTGTGTGTGTGTGTGTGTGTGCAGACTGGGTCACTGAGAGATGAGATAGTTTTTTTTTTATCCTACACTACCTCATCGTAACCTTGTGTTTTGAGGACAGTGTGTGTGTGTGTGGCTTTGAATAAGAATAATATGATTGTGAATTATTAATAGACTGAGGAAACTATAATATTTATTACTAATGATGATATATCAGTGTGTGTGTGGCATTGAATTATTTATATGAATTACATGTGTGTTTGTATGATTGTGTGTCTCTCTATCTCTGTGTGTCTTTGCCTGTGTGTGTGTGTGTGTGTGTGCGTGTTTGTTTTGAGGACAATGCGTATGGCTTTGAATTAGTATTGTGTTTGTATGATTGTGTGTGTGTGTGTGTCTTTGCCTGTGTGTGTCTGTGTTTTTTGAGGACAGTGTGGCATTAAATTATTATTATGATTGTGAATTACATGTGTTTGTATGATTGTGTGTGTGTCTCTCTGTCTGTGTGTGTGTTGAGGACAGTGTGGTAAGGGAAGGAAGCATTATGATTAATTAATTATTTACGAGTATTTATGTTTGTCTGACCTTGAGCACACGTCCTGATTTCGTTATTTTAGGGATGTAGTCAGAAAATTATTGGAGGTTAGTGAGTCCTTCAAACATTGCCACGAAACACCACTTACATTGAAGGGGCTTGTTTTGTGGCATAGTTAGGAGGAATCAGAAGCTACCAAGTCTCATTCATCAGTAGAGTGGTGGTAAATCTGGAGCAAATGATTCTTCCAAACTCTTCCAGGCAACAACAGGACCCCATTATTTTGATTAATGTGGCTCTGTTTCCTGGCATACTTTGGAGGAATCAAGTGTAATATGACCCGCTTTAATTAAGACTCGAAGCTGACTGACTGCCCTGATATTTTACACTACATTTTATTAATTTAAGAAGGGCATTGTTTGTTCGTTTAGGGTGAATTATTGGAGAACTAGTGATTCCTCCAAAGTATACCAGGAGACTGAACCGATATGGCATAAATAATGGTGTCCTGTTGTTGCTTGGAATAGTTTGGAGGAATCAGTATACTCCACCAATACGCCTCGAACATATTAATGACCCCGTTAAGGATGCAATACAGTGTGGTGGTTGTTGTTGTTGTTGTTGGTGGTGATTAGGGTGAAGGTGAAGGTGGTGGTATATATATGTGTGTGTGGGGGGGGGGGTTGTTGATGGTGGTGGTATTTGTGGGGTGGTTGATTGTGGTGGTATTTGTGGGTGTTGGTGGTGGTATTTATGGGAGGGGGGTTGATTGTTGTGGTCGTATTTGTGGGGGAGGGATTGATGGTGGTGGTATTTGTGAGGGGGGATTAATGGTGGTGGTATTTGTGGAGGGGGGGATTAACGGTAGTAGTAGTAGTAGTAGTGGTATAGATTAATAAGGAGACTCGAGGCATATTCTCTTGACAAATTGAAGTGTTTAGTTGATAGATTGTACTATATTGTAGGTGTGTGTGTATTGGGTTGGCTTGGGGCTATACACACTCTCTATTCCTCCTTGATCCTGCCTCATCTGTTTGATTTCCTATGTATATATTTGTTTTCCTTGATTGTTTCTCTCTTCTCACTGCTATTTTTGATACCCCTACACCCTTCACTGGCTCTCCTCTACTCTTTCACTCCCCTTCCTCACTTCCTTTAGTCCTTACTGTCTCTACTTCTTACTCTTCACTTTCCTTCCTCACTTTCTTTAGTCCTTACTGTCTCTACTTCTTACTCTTCACTTTCCTTCCTCACTTCCTTTAGTCCTTACTGTCACTACCCTACTCTTTCACTTTCCTTCCTCACTTTCTTTAGTCCATACTGTCTCTACTTCTTACTTTTCACTTTCCTTCCTCACTTTCTTTAGTCCTTACTGTCTCTACTTCTTACTCTTCACTCCCCTTCCTTACTTCTCAATGTCTTTCCTGTCTCCTCACCGCCATTCCTGTCTCACTCACTCCCATCACTAATTCTCTCTTACTCCTCACTCCACCTCCCCTTCCTGTCCATCCCCTGCCCTAATTGCCCTTCCTGACTCACTCACTCCTCTCACTGACTGACTGACTGACTCCCTTATACATCACTACCCCCCCCCCCCTCATACCCCCAACCCATCCTTAACCCCCCTCTGTCACTCACTCTCCTTGTCTCCCTCACTTCACCCCTCCCTGACATCCCCCCCATCCCTCCCTCCCTGACATCTCCCACCTCCCTCCCTCCCTGACATCCCCCCCCCCTGCTTCCCTCCCTCCCTGACATCTCCCCCCTCCCTCCCTCCCTGACATCTCCCCCCTCCCTCCCTCTCTGACATCTCCCACCGCTGGCACCCCTCCAATATCACCCCCCGTCCCTCCCACACCCACACACACACACACCCCACTTCCCACACCTCCACCACTACCCACCTCATCAATCTTCTTCTCCCTCAGTTAATTATATATCTTCTGATCTCGCTATTGCCTTTAATATTTTTGTGCTTGCTGTCCCTCCTTTCCCTCTAATATCTTCGTGCTTGCTGTTCCTCCTTTCCTACTACAGCAATTTCTTCGTGCTTGCTGTCCCTCCTTTCCTTTTAATTTCTTCATGCTTGCTGTTCCTACTTTCCTTTTAATTCCTTCGTGCTTGCTGTTCCTCCTTTTTATATCAATTTCCTCCCTGATAAATATATATACCTACAGTCACTAACAAAAGTCATGACCTGGTAAATGAAAGTGAGCCATTTGATTTAATCTTATCAACCGATATGACAGATATAAACAGTTAGAGTTTTTAGCATAATTTTCTAGACACCATATAAAAATATAATCGAAGTTGTAGCAGAGGGAATATTGGAAAGTGGCTGTACATGCATTTTATCAGGGAAAACTATATAGAAAGGAGGGACAGCAAGCACCAAGTATGTAGAAGGAAAGGAGGGACAGCAAGCATGAAGAAATTTATAAGTAAAGGAGGGACAGCAAGCACGAAGTATTTAGAAGGAAAGGAGGGACAGCAAGCACGAAGAAATTTAGAAGGAAAGGAGGGACAGCAAGCATGAAGAAATTTATAAGTAAAGGAAGGACAGCAAGCACGAAATATTTAGAAGGAAAGGAGGAACAGCAAGCATGAAGAAATTAGAAGGAAAGGAAGGACAGCAAGCACCAGGTATTTAGAGGGAAAGGAGGGACAGCAAGCACGAAGAAATTAGAAATATAGGAGGAATAACAAGCACGAAGAAATTTAGAAGGAAAAGAGAGAGAGTTTCAGAAATGCGTGATTCAGTTTTGATACATAATACTGATAAGAGTACATATAAGCTAAGACTAATCTATATGTATATATATACCTACATGTGAGTCAAACTGTGTATATAAAAGGGTGTACATATGCGTAAGTTATACTGTATGTATACATGTGCGTGGAACTGTGTATGTAAAAATATACACACACAAACTTAGGCTATAGTGTGTGTACATATGTGCGTGAAATTCTGTATGTACTGTAGTTACTATTACACCTTTACACCTTTGGCAGGGTAGGGCGAATATTTTTAATCATCATTATGCATGTGGAAATTCTCTCAGGAAGGTGTGTTAACTCTCTCTAGTCACCCACTCACACAGTCTATCTCTCTCTCTCTCTCACACACACAATATATCATCCTTCTTCTGAGCGGTTGTCTCCTTTCTCTGCTCTTTGTCAACTTTTTCAATTTCCGTCCCTGGTTTCCTTTCATTCAGCAGGTTTTGTGAGCTACAGAAGTGTGTGTTATTGAAAAGATAGATACATATATATAAAGAGAGAGAGAGGTAGAGAGAGAGAGATAGATAGATAGATAGAGAGAGAAATTGTGTGTGAGCGACAGAAGTGTGTGTGTGTGATTTAAAAGATAGATATATATATAGAGAGAGAGGTAGAGAGAGAGAGAGAGAGAGAGGTAGAGAAAGAGAAAGAGAGATTGATAAAGAGAGAGAAAGTAACTAGAGGCACCACGACGAGGTAATTTGAGTCACCTGAGGGAACCACACGACATCATTTTTATCTCTGAATCGTTATAGCATTAAAAAATTATGTTTATTTTTTATGGTCTCGTACACACACACACACACACACTTTATCTCTCTCTTTCACACGCACACACATTTTGTTTCTCTCTCTCTCTCATGCACACTCGTTTTATCTCTCTCTCTCTTTTTCACACACATACACATACTCTCTCATGCACACACACACATAAATAAGCGCACAATCTCTCTCTCTTTATCCCTCCCCCCCCCCTCTCTCTCTCTATTTCCTTCATCTCATCTCACCCACACGACCCTCACAAGTCCTTCTAATGGGAGGGGTTACCGGTGCTGTGTTTCAAGGGCTGTATAATTTATTGTTTCGTTTCTTCACTCAGTCCCTCTTCTCTTTTCAACCCGGAGCTGTTGGAGTGTTCAAGGTCTTGTGGAGGTGGACGAGGAGGATGCTGTAAGTTAATTAAGGGACCCTGTGATGTAGTCAGAAAATTGGAAAGTAAATAAGTCCTTCAAATATTGCCACGAAACACCACCTATATGGAAGGAGCTTGTTTCGTGGCATGGTCAGGGGGAATCAGAAGCCTCCAATATTCATACACGTTCACAGGGTCCTTAAGGGGAGATTCCTTTGTTGGTTAATTGAATGAAAGGTCTGTGATTACTCCAAACTATGCCATGCAACAAATCCCATATTTTAGTACCATTTAGGGTGTCTGTTTTGTGGCCTAGTTAGGAGGAATCAGTTGCTTCAGAAATACCAACAGTGTACTACCTACCCCCTTAACGATTTCCTCCCCCCCCCAAAAAAAAAAAATAAATAAATAAAAAATAAAAAGTGCTAAGAAACAGATGCCTTCAAACGAAAATGGTGGTTGATAAATAAATATAAGAATACCGATTTACACCTCCCCCCCCCCATAAAATGTGCTAAGAAACAGACCCCGTAAAGGCAGTGTGATTTTGGACCCGAATATTCAACAGAGAAGATTTTATTGGCAACGGAGAATTAATTGATGGTTAATGAATGGAGGGGATACCAATTTACTTAGCAAAAATGGCAGGACACAGATTGCTTTAAGGGGGAAATTTTGTGTTGGTAAATCTGGAGTAACTGATTCCTGCAAACTATTCCAAGCAACAGAACACCATTATTTGTGTTCGTCTGGTCCTGTTTCGTGGCATATTTTGGAGGAATCAAGGCACTCCAATGTAACAAAAGTGAATTTCCCCCTTAATAAACGCAATATACAGTATGTGTCTAGGTATTTAGAACGAAATTGTGCTTCAGTTTTGACCCGAATAACCAACAGAGAACCTCTTAATTAATAATATCAATGGTTAATTCATGGAGGGCTAGCTATTTACCCCCCTCCCCCCCACCAAAAAAAAAAAAAAAATGCCAGAACACAAACTCTTCCCATCGCAATGTGTGGTGTGTCTAGGCATCTCGAACGAAATTGGACATGATTTTGGACTAATTTTACTGCTCCTCATTTTCATTATTTAATATAGAAGAGAAAAACAGAAATATTTCCCCCACAGTAAATTAATCCCTTCGTCATTTTTGCAACACAGAGTAAGATTGTGGATTTGGGAGGGGAAGAAAACTATTGCCAGAATAAAAAAAAAAAAAAAAAAAAAAAAAAAAAAAAAAGATCTATATTAATTATCTCTCATGATCAAAGAATGCCTGCCTCCCTTGTTTCTTTCATCACATTCCTCGTACATAGCTATTTTTCTTCACCTCTCAAATCCTTTTAATTAGGTAAGGCTCAGAGGAGAATTTTCCATTATTTTTTCTTCGGCAACTTGTTCGTCGCAGGTATAAAAGTTGGTGTGATTTTTTGTCGTGTTTGTTTACCCTCCGTCCTCACTTCATTACCAATAACTTGATAATAATAATGAACCGAATGACTTTGGAGAGAGAGAGAGAGAGAGAGAGAGAGAGAGAGAGAGAGAGAGAGAGAGAGAGAGAGAGAGAGACTGACTGACTGACTGACTCTATCCCTACCCTCGACACATCATCACTATTCACCAAGTACCCCCTAACTCAGATCTGATTAACACACACACACACACCTTCCACACATCATCCCTATTCACCAACTCAGCTCTGATAAATACACACACAGACAGACATTATCATCGCTTACACTTAGGCCACACATACCTTCCGCACATCATCCGTATTCACCAACTCAGCTCTGAATAATACACACACACACATAGACTCATCATTTACCTTGTCATAGTTTAGGTAGGCTACACTGACAACCCTTACACACCTACCTACCAAACTATAGTACCACTAATCACCATGCATAGTGAAGATGTTTACATTCTACTCTGTAAACATCTTCACTATCCACTCCACTTGTCCACCACCTCCTCATCTCTCTCTCTTTCCCACTGTTCCTCCGTACCATTTCTCCACTACCATTCCTCTCTATTTTTTCTCCACTGTTTCTCTCTACTGCAGCTGTTCCTCTCCTCCACGATTCTTCCTCTCTATTGCATCCACCACCATCGAGTGTCTTAGAGGACCGTTCGTTTGGGTTTCAGTGACTATTGGGGTATTGTGGTGATATGGGTGTCAGTCAGTGAAGACGTAAGGAAACAATGTGATAAAGTAACCAAGCCATGATTGTAATACCCCGGACGCTCTTATTACCATCCTGTTTCTTATCCGTGAAAATAATCGAGTGTTAATCAGATCAGGCAATTACAAATATATCTTTTGACTAATTTTAAACATGGCAAAGTTTGTTTTTCTATTGGTGTTGTTAGTGTTATTGGGAGCCGTGTGGGGTACTGAGATAGGAGTGGCTACTCAGGATGGAGCCAACAACAAGGCTGCTCCCCTTGTCAATGTAGATTCCCAGAAGGTGAGACAAGTGGTGGTTCTGTCCAGGGAAAACTCAGACGCTGCTGTTGTCCAAGCACCTTAGAATTACGAACCTTCAGACGACAATGAGGAGGATCTGGAGAGTGAAGGCTTCATGGAGGATGTCCCTGTGGATAACATGGACTACTACTTGCCCATGCATGATGAAGATGAGGACGAGGATGAGGAGGAAGAGGAGGATGAGATGGTCCAAACTACCGAGACCGAAAACCTTCCCGTGGAGAGTGAAGATGAAGACTCCGTGGATATCGAGGAAGACTCTCCAGTGGTTAATGTGGATGCCAGGAAGGTGAGGCAGGTGGTGGTTACTGCTCCATGTGACAGGAACATGGACTGGTTCAAAGCCACCCGACCTATCAGGTTCCTCCATGTCAAGGAGGGAAGGAAACGCCACCCTCGCCAAGAGAAGAAGACCAAGAGGGTAGCTACTAAGGGCCCTTCCAAGGCTCTTCCCTCTCCCAAACCTCTTCCCTCTACCAAGTCCACTCCCTCTCCCAAACCTCTCCCCTCTCCCAAGTCCATTCCCTCTCCCAATACCCTTCCATCTACACTCAAGGACCTCAAGGATATCCAGGAGAAGAGGAAAGCCCTGATCCACCAACTGGTCGGATTGGAGCGTAAGTTGAAGCAAATCAAGACGGGCACACGCCAGTACGAGAGTATGATACGCAGGTACCGTAGGCTGCTGCTCTCTTGTATCAAACTGGAGAACCAATACCTCGACGTTAATAAGAACGCTAACACCAAGACTCTCGATCTACTGCAGGCACGTTATGATGACCTCAATAAGCATTGATTCGTCCTGGGTAGAAAGAAGATACTAATTCTTTCTCTTCTCGTGATGCACATCTTTCCTCTACTTTGGTGGTGGTCGTTCGTGGTTGGTAAAAAATGTGTACGCTGAGGTGTCAAATATTAAAGATATAAAAACGTATGACATTTTGTGTTAATTGGTGGACCATCTTCACAATCATGTATATTTTTGGTCTTGATTGCTCCAAAGTACCGTATGCCAGGAAACAGGACCGGATTGATAAAAATAACAGTGGCCTTTTTCTTGGAATAGTTTAGAGGAATTAGTTGCTCCAGATTTACCACAGCCCAGTGACAGAAAACCATGCAAGTATACAGTTGAGATTAATTAAAATTTTCAATTCACTTATGATACATTGCCCTCTATTTCTCTCTTCCACATACACACAAACCAACCAGGCCCCCACTAGATCTATCCCCCCCAAACAGACAACCCTCCCCCAACCCCCTCCTCAGTTCTCTTTACAATGCAAACTGCCTTCCCTCCTCCTCCTCCTCTCTTCCTTTCCTTCAGAGTTGACAGGTGTCTCTCCCAACTCACTGATTATGCTTACCTCCACTTGCACCCCACCACCTGATCTATCATACGTGGCCCACACACCTGTCCCTCAAAGTTGCATGTAATTCTACCACACCTGGCGACCTCTGTTAACCCCTCGCCCTCACCTGTATAAAAAGAGTAAAAAAAATGTAGGCTATATATATATAAAAAAAAGGTGAGCTATCATACCTGGCTCACACACCTGTCCCTCAAAGCTATGTGTAATTATGACACACCTGGCGACCACTACTCACCCCCTCCCCTTACCTGAGCTGTCATTCTTGGTCTACACACCTGCCCCTCAAAGCATATATATGTATTTGTCTCACACCTGGCGACCTCTACTCACCCCCCATGACACCTGATCTATCATACCTTGTCCACACACCCGTCTCTCAAAGCAATATATATGTAATTCTTTCACACACCTGGCGACCTGTACTCCCACCCTACCCCATGCCCACACACACCTGTCTCTCAAAGCAATATATATGTAATTCTTTCACACACCTGGCGACCTCTACTCCCACCCTACCCCATGCTCACACACACCTGTCTCTCAAAGCCATATATATGTATTTATTTCACAACAGGCGACTTTTACATCCCCCCCCCCTCTCTCCCATAGTTGATTTATTTATACGATGGCCACACACCTGTTTCTCAAATCCATAATATGTATCTCTCTCCCTCGTGGCGACCTGATGTTTCGTACCTGTCCCTCAAAACCATACCTCGTGGCTCCAACAGACACATACATACACACAGCCACGTGCCATATTGTTTTTTGTGTTTTTTTTAATCGTTAGTATTTTTGGCACCAGAGGGTTTTTTTTTTTTTTACTGATCCCCTGCCCTTCCCTCCCCCAGATGAAAGAAGAGATTGCAAAAATGGTTACAAATGAAGGACTTTCAACAGACACAGTTTTGTTTGGGTCCATAATTTTGCCTTGACGTGACTGTGTGAATAGATTGTGGAGCAACTGATATGTTCAAAGTATTCCAAGCAACAGGCTGCAATTATATTTATTAATTGGTTCTGTTTGCAGAAAAAGAAATATATACTTTGCTTGAATCGTGCATGAGAAATTAAAAACTTGGTCCAATAATACCTGGATGGTTGCTTACTATGTATGGTTCGTGACTGTACATTTATATTATATAGGCCGATGAACAGTGGGAAAAGGGTACGAAAACAGAAAATAATGTGGCTCCCTCCTTCCCTCAACTCTCTCACACACGGACGAGGGTGGAAAGGGAATGCTCTCAGTTGAAATGGGAAGGCACCCCTGTTTACTCAACCATTCACGCTTTCCTTTCTCTTCACTCACTCACGCATTTTTATTCACTAATTAGGCATATTAACTTACTCGCTTTCTATTGTGACGCATTTTTACTCAACCATTTGGTTTTTCGTTCCTGTTTACTGTCTGTATTCTCTGTCGGCATCTGTTTTGTGGTACAGGATAATATTATATATGAATAGGCCTAAGCATAATCATTCCTGTTTCTCGTTCCATTCAATCGTTCCTCTTTAAGTTATTGACTGGCATTCATTCATTGAGAAATATACATACATATATCCGTAAACCATAATTTATTGCATCTCCCTATCTCCGTCTCTATCCCCACTTCCACTCCCTCACCACCACCACCACTTCTCCCAACCTCCCTTCCGTTTCCACATCTCCCCCATCCAGTTCCTCCAATTGGAAGGTTTGCAAACTTGAAAAAAGTTGCCCAACTCGCCAGATGAATTAACTCAATGGGTGAAGGGTCGCACTGAGAATCATTCCAGATTATTAAAAATAATGTTTTGAACTAAATATAGAAGGGTGAGGTCCATTCATCTCTTGATTATGTTAATCGATAGTTAATGTAATTTCCAAAGTATGATTTCGTGCAATAAGGTGGTCTATAACGAATTTAAAGCCACATATGTAGAGTACCGTAATCCCGACGGTGATATCTGAATTATTTTCAGTTTTGATGCTTTATACATGTTGGAACCAACATGACAGTCGTGGCATATGGAGTTAATGAATGTTTTGGCAGGTCTCAAAACAATTGTATGAATTAGTTCACATAAAAAGATAGAAAAAATGTTTACCGAAATTGGTTGTGGTGGTAGTAATGGCAGTGGTGGTGATAGTAGTAATGGTAGTGGTGATAGTAGTAATGGTAGTGGTGATGAGGCTTGTGGTGGTAGTGGTAATGGGGCTTGTGGTGGTAGTAGTAATAGTAGTGATGATGAGGGTTGTGGTGGTAGTAGTAATGGTAGTGGTGATGAGGCTTGTAGTATAGTGTTGGAAGGACGTGTGACATGGAGAGAGGTTGATGTGTGTATATTTTTTTTTCTTACCTCACCCCTCTCTCCTCCCCATCATCTTTCCTCTCTATTGTTTGAGGAAGCATAATGGAGGTACATGATGTTGCAAATGTTGCACATTATGTAAAGCAACCAACCACCTGCATCTCTCCATGTGTATATCTCTCTCTCTGTTTCAAATACATATGTATTTTTGTTATTATAAAATGTTGTATTAATTGCTTTCCTACTTTTCCCTTCACGCTTCCAGACTCGGCATTTACTGTGTTCAATGTTTTACTTATGTAGGAAAATGTAATATGGCAAAAAAAAAAGGTATATGCACCTAAATAGAAAAAAAAATACATTATATCTAAATCATTGGTTCACTCAGTGCAATGATGTGGGGGGGGGGGGTTGTGGCGAGGGATGGAAGGATTGGTGGAGGGTCTGAGAGTATTGGATGATGGAATAGCGGTGAGTAAGTGGATGATGCAAAGTAGGGTGAGGGGATGTATGTGGTGAATGAGAATGCTAGAATAAGGGTGAGTGATAGAATAAGTGGATATTGTGTGGTTGCGAGTGTTGGTGAGTGAGTAAAGGCAATGGAAGGAGGGCGAGTGATAAGAGGTATATAATATTTTTGCAATTATATTCTCCTTTGAAAGCTTGATCCACTCGTCCACTGACCTCCTACTCTATTTTTTAACCAATGTCGACCTCTTTGACGTCAAATCGTTATGTCTGCTGCTGGAGTACAGTCGGCGGCAAAGGTCTTGTCACCTCACCTGCTTCACCGAGGCTCGCGTTGTTCATAGACTCGGAGATTATTAGGTGCATATAGCGTGCGTATTTCTCGAGTCCGTGAACACTGTGTGTCTCGGTGAGGCGACAGGACTTCTGCCGCCGACTGTACATCTGAATATGTTCTATCAGAATGTATCTTGTGTAGTCACTCTTAATACCGCTGTTTCTCACACTTCATTGTTTCTTTCATTCTCTCTCAACCCTGGTCACCCTACAGACCTGGTGAAGGCTGGGTCGTACAACGTAATTTCCATAGACTGGTCAGAGCTGGCTACACAACCCAACTACCTTGCCTCTGTTAACAACGTGCCGCTGGTGAGTCCAAGTAATTAAGGCCACAGTACAATGTTGGTAAATCTGGAGCAATTGATTCCTCCAAAGTATTCCAATCAACTGACTACCATAAACTGTAATAATCTAGCCCTGTTTCCTGGCATACTTTAGAGGGATCAAGGCACTGCAATGTACAGTCGGCGGCAAAAGTCCGGTCGCCTCGTTTGCTTCACCGAGGCACGCGATGTTCATAGACTCGAGATTAGTAGGTAAATAAACGTGTGTATTTCTCGAGTCCATGAACACTGCATGTCTCGGTGAAGCAGTTGAGGCGACAGGACTTCTGCCGCCTACTGTACCAAAAGTGTATTATTCTCTTAATGTGTCAAAAAGGTGTAGTGCAATTTATTATACAAAAGAGTCCAGTATTATTTCTAATGCTTTTATAATGTAATGGTATGGAGGGATTTACTGTTCTTCTGGCCCGGCAAGTGTGGCTTTTGGGGCTTGACGCCAATGGACTTTGTAATTGTCCCTAAGGAGATGTCATTGTGTATAAGCTCTTCCACTCGAGGCAACACAACTGCGGCCAGACACTGTTACCAATATACATGTATTGCAAGTTATGTCCACGACCTAACCTAAAGATACGGATTGATTATTTTGCGTATTTGTAGAGAAGTAATGTGAATGCATGTTAATGTTATTTTATGGTAATTATACAACCTCCAAGTATATACTCGATCACTGTTGAATCTTGCCCAACAATATCCATTATTCTCCACCACACACTAGTGACACTACAAGGAGATTCAGGCTCCAATTTGTTTTATTTATTAGAATGACTTTAATAAATAACCTTTGCCATCATAATACTTAGGATGTGCCAATATGTATAGATTACCATGAAAATTAAACGTTGATAGAGATTACATGTGTCTATGCCACTCAGTGATGCCAGATCTTTTGAGATTTTCAAACAGCCACATCCTATAGCTTTAGAACGTAATAGAGAGGAGACAACAAGCATGAAGGAAATATAAAGAAGAGAGACAGTTGAAGAACTTAAACGCGGAGTGGCTCCAAAACCCTTAAAGTATTGGCCACATCACTACAGGCAATACTCCCGAAACAAATAAATGCGGAGGAACAGCAAGTTTGGGTAAAATTAAACTACAGTTGAAGAATATAATTATTTCAGTAGCATGACACCAAACCATTTTATATTTATTCCTTCCAGCAATTAGTATTGCAAGACTGAATGTGCAAAGTTATTTCACTTGCTTTGCTATCCTACTTATTTTCTTATAAATCACATTTAATATGAAATAGGACCAGTTCATGCACCCTCACCATTTTAACTCGAATAAGTGCATATTCATCTCTTTCCTGTTTTTAACATGTATTTTCAAAATGTCTGTTAATATCCATTTTATTTAACTTTCAAATTCTTAGGATTAAATAAATACCAACCTTTTTAATTATATTTATACACCTTCATTCGATACTTCGAACAGTCTCCGGAAAACTACCAGGACTCATCTCGCCAAAATTATTATTAAAAAAAAAAAACTAAAATAATGGAAATTCGTATTCGGGCATATCAAAGTAACGATATGCTACTTCAATACAGCATTGGAGATCACTCAAGCAAGTCCCCTCAGGAAACCCCCGGGCCCCCCTTAATATGGGGGGCCCAACGGGGTTCCTTCAGGTAACTGCTGAGTGTAATACTTCCCCCCTTGGTCCCCAGCACCAAGAGGGAAGGGGGTCACATCTACCCAAAGACTGCACCACACACATATACATACACTTAGCCTCACCACCCTTCCGTATTGGTTGGTGTGTAGAAGGATATGGTACAATACACATAGCCTACAAACTGAAAGGCTCACCACCCCTCCGTACTGGTTGGTGTGTGTGTGTGTGTATAAGGGTATGGTACAATGTTGAGTAGAGTGGAGCCCCGCGCCAGTACACGTGTCCGCACATTGCTGGACCACCCAAGCCAATATGACAGGGTGTGTGTACTGGCGCATTAGACCACTTTCTGGATCTGCAATGAACAACAAATTATTACATTTTAATTGATGTGCAACTTATATTCAGTCTTACATTACCATTATCCTCATTCAGGTTTCACTCATAATTTTATTAAACTCTGCCTTCGTTTTACGTTATTAATATTACTTTCATAACTATTTCTCTATTTCAAACTTCACTTTCATATATATATATATATATATATATTATTAATTTGCTCCTTTATGGTTTTTCTAAGACCAATATTTCTTTCACATCATTAACAAATACTATTTCCCTTAAACAACCCCTTACCAAGTTCCCTTTACATTTCTTTATCACGTTTTCTATAATTTACTTTTCTATTCATTTTGTCCTACATCAAAACCCATTTATTTTTTATCTATTCACTATTCTATAATTTCTGCACTAAAAGAATTGCCATACTACTTACCCGACGAACGCATTAGTCCTTCCAACCTATGTTCAATCGCTGCAAACAAACAATGGCCAGTACTTCACGGTGCATGACAATACACTACACGCACACGTTCAGTTTTGCGGCATCGTATGGAGGAAATGGTGATCCTCAATCTTCATTGCCTTGCCAACGAATTCCCACACAACTGTAAAAGACAACAATTGGTAACATTAATGTAATAGTTTAGCTCCACAGTGATGGTTTTATACTTCACTCACTTTCAAACGAGAAAAGTCAACAAAACCCATAATCTCAGTCTTATGTGTAAGCTTATTAATTTCACTGTAATATAGACGAGTTAAACACGCTCAACAAACATATAGGGTTTAAGGGACTCCATGATGAACTTAAACTAAATCTGCCAGGCCCTTAGGAGGACACCTTAGACATTTACAATAATACATCTCGTGTCATTTACATTAACTACAATATGACTTACCCACATCTAAAACACTGCCATACAATTCTTTTACCTTGACAATGAAATTTATTATTTCCTCTCATGACCACAAGTCCCTTCATCTTAACTTCAATCCTTCACTACACTTTCATTAACAACCTCTTCTATACATTACCATTACCAATTCCTTTTCACTTAACATTTCATTATGTTAAGTACAGTTAGTTGAAGACAATAATTCCTTTTCACTGATTCTAGTCCAAACTCGTATAAATAACGCAAAAATATTTAAGCTACGATTATTTTGGTGGTGCTATCTATGTAGCCACAAAATTATTGTTTTTAAGTCAGTACGATATTATACGACTTTACAAATGAGTGCGTGGAGAGGAACTTTTGTCCTAACTTTACTTTATATTAAACTTCACCAATGTATTATTTATAAGAATGCAGCCACCATCTCCTTCCAAGTACACCAGTCAAAGAAGTCTGAATGCTGTCTCGCTGCATCAGCTTGTGTGTGCAAATCAACATTACATCACTGGCAGACCCATACCACCTGCAACACGAGAACAACTCCATTAGTATTTCACCTTTACTCTGTATCTACTTGTGCCCATATACTAAAACTAAGATTGAGCATATACCCATACTAGGTAGTACCTTCACAAGGGCTTAACATAGACCGATCATCCTCAACAAGAGCTAATGTTTACTCATATGTATGAGTTTTAACATAATCTCATACAAGGGCTAATTTCTCTCACTTATGAACAGACCTTTATGCACGGCAGAGATGTAAACACTACTCTTGTCTTTAGGCAGTACACACTACACCAGGGTAACACATACACCACCACAAGTAAAGCCATCCTGACGCTGCCACAATAATCCACTGGGGGACAGTTCCTGAAATTTTAAAACTCAATCAGTATTTTTCTAACGTTACAGTACACCATTGATATACAATGAATAAATACTTTTACCCAACACTACATTTTAAACTCTCAAACACAAATTTTTTACCCAGGCTCTGTTATTTATTACCATACAAACTAAACTATTTACCGAGCCTGTGTTAAGAGGAAACAGCAAAAATTTAATCTAGGCCTTACTGCATGTTTATGGCGATAGTATACTTAGTGTACAGTTGTGCTAAAAAATATTCATCCATATAGGGATAACTCACATAAGAGTTTGACAGCTACGCACTACTTTAAACATGTGAACGGGAAAATATTACGACCTAAACAGCAAATTGTTTGAGATGCACACATGTGGATTATTATTGACCACGACTGTACAGTTGCCAAAATATTAATTGAGACAAATCTTGATTGAATGTTAACTATAGTAACATCCACACTACTATTTATAGGGATCATAAGCATGTAATTAAACAGAAAAATTTACATTTACTTCTATATTTCATACCTATCATCCCTCCAAACAACTATGGACTTTAATATAGTTAACGTTCCATCAATAATTGTCGAACTTCATATTTTACCAACTATACACTAGCCAGCACTGCCACATGGACAGGGACTCACACATTGAGAGTTGTAGCACCACTGATTATTTACATCGAAACAATCCACGTGTATGAGATGGAGTATCCTCGATACACTAGCACATGAAGTGAACTTTGTTGCTCAAGGAACTAAATAACTAAAATCTCTAACATGGTCCATATCTATGGACCCTGCGTTAGGCTACAGCACTTTTGACCCGATACAGGATTTTTGGCAGTTATTGTACCAGTTTCCCAACGTTCCGCCTGGGCCACCCCGCTGCCAGAAGTGGGTAACTGTGATGGCAACAGTGTTTATGTTGGTACGTGCTCGGTAAAAGTTCGGATCATCAACACATCTGAAGTGAACCTCGACTACATGCAGCCTTAGTTTATCACATCGATGGAAGGGTAATATGGAGTTGGGTGTGGCTTGACAACTTTGGAAATATGAAGAGTCTCCGTCAATGACCATCTGAATAACAATTAAAGTGTTTAGTGTTTATTACAGATCGTTTTATTAATTTACGAGGGTAAAAGTAATTAAATAAAGCGATAACGGCAATCAAACACGAGGTGGTCAGTATGGCTGAACGTTTCTACACTGGACTTCATTTCTGTCTAGGTGGCGAGATAAATGTTTAAGGAGTAAGATGACCCTCCCATTGGCTTACCCATCTGCATCAATATGGTCGCATAGAAACTTATTGTTGTGTGCCACTAGTCACATTGATCAAAACAAAAAATATTATTAAATTCATTAGATAATATACAGTATTATAGATTTTTGTTTCGTTTTACTGGTCGTCTCGTTTGGTAGATGCGACACCTGCGCTGAGTGAGCCGTTTGATCCCACTGCTTCCCCCCCCCCCCATGATATACAAAACCTAATACGGCTTCATCGTCATACTTGCTTTAAAATAATTACAAAGAGCAATTACAGCTTCTATTCTAAGTTTCACAAATGCACAAGCAATTGCGAATGTTTGAGACAGACCATTTAAAACAGTCAACACAACTGCATAGTTGCCACATTTACGATACGAGGCAGTCAGTTGAAAAAACAAGTAATGTAGTGACTGCGCTCCGTCACGACGAACCATTTTCGAACTCCATTACCTACTTTCTTTATTTTTTTAATTAGTTTGAATTTTTATCCGTCCGACGTGTTATCCTACAATTAATTCTCAAATTCATTATCTAATTCTGTTAAGATTCATGACTTTCCATAATCTAGTATTGTACTGATTAATGACTTGCCTTATTTACTCGTGTCCCGGATCAAGAATGCCATTTGGTTAGGTTTAACAGACACGGTCCAAGACAGGCGAAATGTTAACAGAGCAGACAGACACCGGTATTTATATATGCTAAATATGAATAATGTAACTTATACCGTTTATAATATCAAATTATAACCCCGCCATATATCGGATGAACTCAGGCTGTAGCCGAGGTTCACTACAGAACAAGAGTGTTTATGACCCCAACTTTCGTCGAACACGTCCACACGAGCAAACAAACACTGTTGCCAGCAACGTTACTCACCTCTGGCAGCGGGGTGGTCCAGGTGGAACGTAGGGCAACTGTACCTCGGTATATAAGTGGGGAAATTTTGTCTACATCTGTTCACCCTCGAATTAAAATAACTTAACTCCAAATTAAAACAACATTACTGAAGTGGGGGATTTGCTTTTCTAGTTTGAAGGAATCATTCTACTAAATAGTCAATGAAACAATCCTCCTAATTAAGGGGACCGAGATGTAGTAAAAAAATTGGAGGTATACGATAGTCCTTCAAACATTGCCACTAAACAACACCTATATTGAAGCAGCTTGTATCGTGGGTACAGTCAGGAGGAATCAAAAGCGTACACGACCACACAGCACTTTAGGGAGGATTTTCTTTGTTAAATTGGGGGCTACCGTTTCCTCCAAACTATGCCAGAAAACAATAAACCTCAATATTACAAATGGGGAATCTGTTTGGAAGATTCGATAGCCCTCAAATGTACAGTCGGCATCAGGAATTCGTATACAACACTAACATCAAGGGTTCGTAACCACTAGAAAATTTTATACATGAATTTTCCAACACCAAACTTTTCTAGTAATTTTGCTTGGCTAATACTTGAATCAATTAGAAGAACAATGCCTATATTAAGTGCAGAATAAGGACCCATGTTAACCAATGTCCTCTGTACGAATTTCTGAGGCAGACTATCATCAAGAGAATCTCCCCTTAATCATCCGAGGCTTAATGGGATGTATAATAACGTTTATTATTTTGGAACAACTATTTTCTCCAAACTATTCCAAGCAACAGGCCACCATTACTTTTGTTAATCTAGTCCCGTTTCCTGCCATATTTTGAAGGAATTGAGGTGGACTAATTTACCAAAAATATATCATTCCCTAAACTCATATTGGTGTAAATTTGTATATAGAACCATTAAAGCTTATCAACACTAACTACACAACACTCACCCCTTTACGTCCACTTGTACAGTTGAGGTAACATGTTGGTACCGTCATGTTGAGTTGTACGGGGATATGGGTGTACAGTACTTTTAGATATGGTGCTCCAGTCTGTCATACACGATTCTCATTTCCATAATCATAACCACTGTACCCGGAACACATGTGCTAATCATATTCCAAAACCTTGAGCAATCTCTAATTATGGCTATACCCAGAACAGCTCTGCTCAACTAAGTGGCATAACCATTATCCGTTTAGGCTATTCAATGTCATTTTAACTCGCCACTAGCAGATTATTTTTCTGTAGTAAAGGAGAAAATAAACTATTCACTTATTTAAACTTAACTAACTCTTCCTTTTTTTTCTGCACTCGAGAAGCAATGATTCGTAGTTATTTACACTTACCAACTTACTCAATTTTTCCTGCACCAGAGAAGCAACATTCATTTCCGTTATTCAATCCTAGATACACTTAGCAGCATTTTGCTCTTTTTTGCACTGGTGAAGCAATAACATTCTGGACTAGAAAAGCGATGATCTTTCAATTATTCACTTTTATTTACAATTAGCACAAGGGCTTTCGGTTTTTTCTGCTGACCAGACATATTGAACAAACCATCCTGGCCTCCAAACAGCAGTATTAATTTTCAGGTCTCCTTCATAAACAAACCGTCCAAGTCATTTTCCTACACATATAGGCTTCTCTCAAGTAAACATTTTAAGCAACAAAACTCAAAAATAGACGAAAAATTACTTGGGCCATTTATTTATTCACAGCGAAAGCACAACTAATTTTGTAATGGAGGTTTTGGCACACTCCTATCTAAAGGCTTCATTACAAACACTACGAGCCCGATTCACTTTCGGGGCGATTTTCATACCCTACGTACCAGATCTATCATTTTATTTCATAGCGATGGCATTACCGGCGGATTTACCCTCTTTTCTATTTCGAGGTAGTTGAGGACTAAAGGCAGAGGATCCGTTTATAGTCCCCATAAGTGAAATAATTAGATCCAAAATTATGTACCATTTAGTTTAGAGAATAGCTCAAGTCGTGTTAAGATACGTGTGGACGTAGTGTTGAAATGTAGCTTAATCAAGGTTATTAATTCAGCAAGTCTACAAGAGAAAAAAAGAGAACATTTTAGACGTCTTGTTACATCAATACATCTTCCCTCAGCCTACAAGGTAACAACCCTTGCTCTTACAGCTGTGTACTGTTCAATTGTATAAAAAAAACATTACACTAAAGTATAACACTTCCCGCAAGACGGACGATTATTTACAGAGTAGCCTACCGACAACAATAACTCACACTGTTTAAACCAAGACAACCACCGGCCACCACTGCTGAGTATAAACTGACTCCAGCCACGTTCCCAAAGTCCGTCAACACCTCCCATCGCAGTGGTCGACTCACAGATATGAAACACTGTCCTAAAAACCTGTGCTTCGCCTCTTGCTGTTCTAATGAGGAAAATACAAAGATGGAGGTGCAACATGGTGGCAGAGCCCTCTATTGAGGTAAAGAACCAATCACGCTATGAAAACACTCCCAGACAACACACAACACACGAGTACTGTACACTTCTCCACATACACATGCGTACACTCACTCAACAATTTCATCGCCTTAATGACCATTACGAAGTCGATAGGCGTTAAGCCCAAATAACTAACCAACCAACTAACGTTACACTCCTGCCCTCCCTTCCTAAAGCTGGTATCACACGGCCCTAATTTCCTCCTTGGAGGAGTCCTGTGAACAATTTAAGGCTTCCTACATCCTCCAACCCGTTTTATTAAGAGGTATAGAGGAAAATGACGAATCCATGCGAGGCAAAACAAATAAAATTTAAAACGAGGAAGGTTCATCAATATTGTATGGTAAAATTGAACATAAATGAGGGTTACAGTCTAATTACACGCAAAATAAAGCTTCGTAGGCTGATATATTTATAAGGTATATTCAGTATTAACTTAATACATAAGTATATTATCCTCCCATTCAAAGGGTATAACCAAAATGACTCTCATCATAACATTATATGATACAATGACTGCTGAGACCTTTCCCATCTTGTTAATTTAGTTCAAGTTAACACAATCCTGTTTAAAGCATCATGGCAACACTATAATATGCATTGACAAAACACAGCTTACTAAATAACCATTACATTTCCTTTAGTATTACATGTTTTTGATACCCAATACAAATATATATGAATAAATAGAAAACTATACAGTATAATTATAATATGTATGATAAATGCCTGGTGAATAATCATACATTCCAAGCGAGACCTAGTTGTTGTTGTTGGTAATCTGACACCCGGACAGAAGCAATGTATTCACTGTCTCATCCAATGGTTACTGAAGCTAACGATCACAGGGTCCTTAATACTCGATCAGGCTATTCGAAGCAAGCCTGGATATATTATATTTTGGATTACGAGTGTACAGACTATCCCTCGTCCACAACAACAACAATAACAACAACAATAAAATAATACCACCACAAATTAACACCAATACTACAACTAATATTACAGCTACTACTAATACTAATACTACTACTACTACAACTACAACTACTACTACTAACAATAATATATAGTGATCCCTTAATTCCCTTTAAGGAGGAGATAGGCTATATATATTCCTCACCTCTGCTTAGTCAAGGACATGTGGTAGAAACTGTACATTATTATTTGTTAGGGGTGTACTTGTTGCTGTTTAGAATTGTGTGTGTGTGTGTGTGTGTGTGTGTGTTGTCATATCAGGGTGTGGTGTAGGCATAGTGTGGTCGTAACATAGGTCAGGTCAGGTCAGGTGAGGGCATGGTGTAGCGTGGATAGGCCATGGAGTTCTATCCCAGGGCATAATGTGGGCGTGGTGTAGGCGTGGTATAAGTCAGGTCAGATAGGGCGTGGTGTAGGCGTGGTATAGGTTAGGTCAGATCGGAGCGTGGTGTAGGAGTGGTTTGGGCGTAGAATAGGTCAGGTCAGATCAGGGCGTGGTGTAGGAGTGGTGTGGGCGTGGTATAGGAGTGGTGTGGGCGTGGTATAGGAGTGATGTGGGCGTGGTATAGGAGTGGTGTGGGCGTGGTATAGGAGTAGTATAGGTGGACCAGTTCTAACCCAGGGCATATGGTGGTGAGTCAGTCGTCTCCAAGTAGTACACACCACTGGCACTGAAACATTTTATTGGTGTTTATACTCTGTTAATTAGTCCCCAATAATTGCCCTAAACTCTTTAACATGAGTCGTTAATTAGCCTCGAGTAATTAACCTTTCATACTCGTTGATGTGTTTACAAATAGTCTTTCCTATGGCCACCTTTTGTGCACGGTATAAAGTAAATATAAAAAGTTAGTTCTCATCTTCCTTCTAATCATAACATGTCAACTGTAGGGTTTCCGGGAACTACTAGTAGGATATAACCCTTGTAACCATATCATTCACTCTTCTATTCTTCACCACCAACCCCACCCGTCATACCTGGAGGTGGCGTAGAAGCCCATCTGGACGCAGGATGAGCCGCTGCAGGTGTTACAGGAGCCGTCTGACAGCCCCGACATGGAACACGACGCAGCGGAGAAACCAGGTGACCCGTTGATGCTCTCTATCCAGTAGTCGTGGGACCTTGAGTGACTACACCCGCCTGTTGTATGGACGTGGGTTAACTGAATACGGTTTACTGACTACGGGTTCCTCCACATTATATACATTACGCCTCCATTTATTTTATTTCCTCCCTCGTTAATTCCTCTGGTATTTGTATGGACAGAGTTACTACATTCGGGTTAACTCCAAACTATATAGTCAGTTTCGATTTATATTTTATCCTGGCGAAAATTTACTAGAACCCTCATTAACTCTTTTGGCTTTTTTCGATGAATGTAATGCAATCTCAACCTTGATTCATAATTTTTATTTTGTAAACATTAATCTGTAAACGAAAGTTGTATATAAAGGACAAACTAGTTCAAAGGAAATTTGCTCATTGTCGCCAGGATAGAATATATAACCTTACCACTGGTGATATTTCCTGCCATAGGTTGGAGGGACCTGGTAGCCATCCAATATGTAGCCATCCAATACATCCAAGTTGTAGAGAAACTTACCAACAAGGAGATCGGTCCAGTCTTCCCCCAGCCACGTACACCCGGGCATGTGGTCACCTCCGTTAGGGTAGAAATCTACGTCTCCACGGCGGTCGTAGAATCCAACACAACCCTGGAGGAGAATGTTTACAAAAATTGACAGTGGGTCAAGTTTCACGAGTTGGGCTGTTTACATGTAGATTAAATAACTTGAGGGCTACAACTTTCTCCAGTTTGAAGTTCTGAGATACGGTACTTTAATTAAGGGGAGATTCTCTTGTTGGTGAATTGGAAAGTCTGTGATTCCTCCAAACTATGCCACGAAACAGATGGCCTTTATGTTACTTTTATGAGGGATCTGTTTCTTGGCAAAGTTTGGAGGAATGAGTTGCCCACCAATTTACACTCAAAAGGATTTCCCCTTTAACTATCGGGTTTTTCCTTACAGTTTATTTTAGAAAAATTATACTATGAATGGTCTTTAGCGAAATACTTTAAATAAACTTTATTCTCATTGAAGTGTATAATTTATTCTCTTTGGGGGTGGAAGAAGTTTTAAAGTTTGGCTCGTGAGGTCGGCAATAAAGCAGCTCCTTCCTCTTGTCTCTTTAAGGGACCTGTGATGTATTATGAAAATTAGAGATAAAAGAGTCTTTTAAAAATTGCCATAAAACACCACCAATAAGGAAGGAGCTTGTCTCGTGGCATGGTCAGGAGGAATCAGAAGCCACAAAGTCTCTCACACTCGATCATTGGGTCCTTAAAAGTCCCAAATTACTCCCAATACTTGAAGGACTCTTTGGTGGTGAATTGGAGTACTACTGACTTCTCCAAGCTTTCCCAGCAAACCAATCTCTTCCATAGTACTAATTAGGTATCTATTTCACGACATAGATTGGAGGATTCAATATAAGCCTCCAATTTACCGTAAAGTTGCTTATAGAGCTGTTTGGAGGATTCAGCAGTCTTCCAATTTACCGTCCAGAGTTTCTCCCGTTAAGTCCATTTGTCCTTACCTCGAGAACACCACCTCCGTTAGTATGGATGACCTGAACAAAGTCGGCGTCGGAGGGGTCGAGGCGCTCGGAGTCCGTCCTGTTTTCAAAGAATGGGCCAGCGGGGTCCATACCTGTGTGACCAAACGGTGTATTTGTTTTGCTGTACTTGTGTTGTAATTTTTGGTGTAGTGGGGTGGGTGGAAAGAGACTGTGCTTATTAGTGTTCATGACTGTACACTCTCAGTCCACAATCCCTCTAGGCCTCGTCCACCTGAGTCGAAGCCCGAGATCTGAAGCAGGCTACTTCTGGAGGACAGCCCATCCAAACCATCAAGAGGCCACATACACATTTCGAACCAATGGAAGCTTTAGGTGAGCTGTCGTCTAGAAAAAGCCTGCTCCAGATCTCTGGCTTCGACTCAGGTGGGATTGTGGTTTACGAGTGTGCACATACTTGGAGGTTCTATAATTACCATAAAATAATATACTATGGAATAACATTTAACTACAAAAATAAATTACTCCATACATTCGCATTACTTCACTACAAAAAAAAAAAAAAAAAAAAAAAAAAAAAGTTATATAATGAATGGAAATGTTATTTTATTTTTAACATTACAGTGGGAACGAGCACTAAACTGAAAGGGATTTTTATTTATTCAATACATGTATAGATAACTCGAATAAATTTCTGACTTATGTTTTCACGTTTACATAATATTATGATGTTGTTGCTTTGAATATTGAGTAGCTACTTACGGTAAATTTAAAGATGGTACTTAACTAATTTATTAGAAAGTTTCTCAACTAACGAACATAGGAAACTGTCCAACCTTGAGAGGAGTCACCCCAATGTGGATTAATATAAGTCTTCATGACTGTACAATACCGAAGCTTGTAAATAAACCTCTCAATGCAGTGTATAAATTCCATCTACTTGGCCGTGACCACCAACCTGTGATGCGAGGCAGGCGGAAGTCCTTAAGGTTCTGACCGACGGCCCCTGAGACGTGAGCCCCCAGGGAGTGTCCAGTCACCTCCAGTTTAGAGATGTCCATACTGCCAGCGGTGACCAGGAACTCGAGGAACTCAGCCACCCTCCCTCCAACCTACATACCATTACATCATAAAGGGATTATGACACACACATACACAAACACACTTAAATCACACACACACACACACAACACAACACTTAAATCACACACACACACACACACACACACACACACACACACACACACACACACACACACACACACACACACACACACACACAACACAACACTTAAATCACACACACACACACACTCACAACACAACACTTAATTCACACACACACACACACTTCTTCACATACAGTACAACCCCTTACACACTCACTCTAACTTTACAATGACATCTCCTTAGGGACCATTACAAAGTCGATTGGCGTTAAGCCCCAATAACAAAACCAAAAGCCACACTTGCCAGGCCAGAAGGATCGTATACTACAAAGGGGAGAAACACAGACAGACAGGAAGAACAGTAAATCCCTCCAACCTGCATACTATTAGATTATAAAGGGATTATAAATAAGACTGTGCCGGGTCAGAAAGATCGTATATATAGGAGGGGGAAAGAGACAGACAGACAGACAGGAGGGACAGACAGACAGACAGGAGGGACAGCAAGCACGAATGCAAATTATTCTGCTGACAATACTGTAAGAAAAACCCACTGAACTTCCATAAATTGTATACAGATTTTTAATGTTTTTTTTTTCCACAAAGCTACATACAGTCGTGGAATAGTGAATGTCTTGTACAATCAATTTTCCTACTCCTGAGAAAACACTACACTTTTTTTATGACACATTAAGAGGATAATACACTTTTGGTACATTGGAGTGCCTTGATTCCTCTAAAGTATGCCAGGAAATAGGGCTAGATTATTAAAATTTATGGTAGTCAGTTGCTTGGAATACTTTGGAGGAATCAATTGCTCCAGATTTACCAACACTTAATTACTTGGACTCACCAGCGGCACGTTGTTAACAGAGGCAGGGTAGTTGGGTTGTGTAGCCAGCTCTGACCAGTCGATGGAAATTACGTTGTACGACCCAGCCTTCACCAGCTCTGTAGGGTGAGAGAGAGAGTAGAGAGAAGGTATGAAAGAAACAATGAAGTGTGAGAAAGGGAGAGAAAAGGTAATATATGAAACAAGAGAGAGAGAGAGAGAGAGAGAGAGAGAGAGAGAGAGAGAGAGAGAGAGAGAGAGAGAGAGAGAGAGAGAGACAGAGAGAAGGTATGAAAGAAACAATGAAGTCACACTTATTACTCCATCACACCATCCACTAACTCACCCTTATTCCATCAACCACCCACCCACCCACACAACACCAACCCATCCACCCATGTAGTACACTCACCCGTCTTAGCTTGGACTGGCCATCCTCCATACCCATTGCTGCCCCATCCGTGTATAAGGACCACTGTGGGATCATTGCCGTTGTAGTAGGACCCACTCACTGAGGAAGGGTCGTTAAGGAACAGTTCTTGGTAGTCCCCGTTGGCTGTGTTGCTCCTGTAGGTTAGGTTAGGTTAGGTTAGGTTAGATTAGGCTAGCTTGGGTTGGGTTAAGTTAAGTTCCGTTGGGTTGGGTTGAGTTGCGTTGGGTTAGTTTGGTTAGGTTAGGTCATGTTTGGTTTGGTTTGGTTTGGTTTGGTTAGGTTAGGCTAGGCTAGGTTAGGTTGGGTTAGGTTAGGTTAGGTTATGTTAGGTTGGGTTAGGTTAGGGGATATTTCATTAAGTTGGGTAATTGGGCTGAATTGGGTTACGTTAAGTTAGGTCAAGTTAAAATAAATATACCAAATAAAAGAGGGTAGGGTTCTAGAGGCCAACTGTAGAGTGTGTGAGGGTTAGTGAATGAGGCAGGAAGGGAACAGACTTACGTGGTCCAGAGAAGGAAATTGACGTCTTCTAGTGTGGCTTTAGACTGCGGCTTGGGTGCGGCGGAGGCGATACCCACCAACACAGCTGTGGCGGCAAGGGGAAAGGATGTAAGTATTTTTTTTATAGTGATTATTACACACACACACACACACACACACACACACACACACACACACACACACACACACACACACACACACACACACACACACACACACACACACACACCTATATATATATATATACCACAAATACACACAGACACACACACACACACATATAATATATATATATGCCACACACACATTTATAATATCACACACACACACACACACACACTTAGAATATCGCCCCCCCCTCCCACCACACACACACCCACAAAATAGTCATACCGCAGTAGTTCAGATGCCACCATAGTCTAACCAAACACCCTTGCAAAGACCAATTTAGAGGTCTGATACTGCTACTGTTCCCTGTTTGTCGATCCTTTGTATTCCTATGTAATCTTCCTCATCCTTCTCTTCCTCCTTGTCTTTTGTTCCTCCTCATCATCCTTCTCCTTCTCTTCCTCCTCTTTTCCTTCTGTTTTTCTTCATCCTTCTCCTCTCCCTAGTCTTCCTCCTTTTCTTCCTCCTCCTTTGTTCCTCTTCATCATCATCCTTTTCCTTCTGTTTACTCCTCCTCCTCTCCCTTCTATTCCTCTGTTCCTCCTCCCCCTCCTCCTCCTCCTCATCTCCCTTCTGCTCCTCATCTCCCTTCTGTTCCTCCTCCTCCTCCTCCTCCTCCTCTCCCTCATGTTCTTCCTCCTCCTTCTCCTTCTCCTCCTCTTCCTTTCAGATTACTCCTACGCACATGCTGTAAGCTAAACAAGACGTGAGGGTGACACCATTGTATACACCAACCAACTCCCTTGCCTCGTTAGCTGCCCTTTCCTCTGTATTGTCACCAGCCAGTCAGATAGATAGATAGATAGATAGATAGATAGATAGATAGATAGATAGATAGACATCCATCCATCCAGTCTGTCAGTCAGGTACACAGTGCAATAATAATAATAATAATAATAATAATAATAATAATAATAATAATAATAATAATAATAATAATAGTCTATTTTTCATTCATTCCATTCCAGGTTCATCCATGCATTCTGAAACTCTGACTGATTGATTTACTGAGTGACTGATTTACTGACTGACTGACTGACTGCTCATCCAATTCCACCACCACTTGGAATGTAAAGAAAGTCGGTCACATATCACACAAAGACGATGGCTTGAGTTTAACCTAATGATGATGAATGGGTTGGGTGGCAGATGACTGATGAACGACTCTGGACCACAAATGACTTACGATGATGGACGATGGACCGACTACTAATGGACGACGATGACTAAATGCATGGCTACCCCCCCCCCCCTTACATACGCGGGTTACTGAAGATATGTTGGAAGAATTTGCTTGTTGGAAATACCGTATATCACCTCTGTATTACCACCTCCTCCTTAATAAAGTGAATGGGCGAATGGGGTGTATTTTGTGCCCTGATCCAACTGACCTATTAAAGCCAGACACTTCATCCTTCCAACTCGTGGGTTTGTTTTTAATTTAGTCAGTCCACTGTTGCTGGCTGGCGTCCCTCATGGGCTATAGTTGGTCACTGTGGCTGGCGTCCTGCTGGGTAGAGTAGCAGTATGACCGTCTCCTTACAAATGGCCCCCTTGCAACTGGTACCCCCCACTATTTAAACTCTTCCTCAGCAGGTGCCACTGACAGCTAAGTTTAGGGGGCAATAATACACTTTTGGTACATTGTTTGGGGCGTCTTAATTCCTCCAAAGTATGCCAGGAAACAAGACCAGATGAACAAAACCAATGGTGGTCTGTTGTTGCTTGGAATAGTCTGCAGGAATCATCTCTTACTCCAGATTCACCACCAACACTGTTATATACCCCTTATAAAAAATTGTTTTGTTGCTTATTGATAAAGTGTGGCGTTATCACTATGTAAACAGAGAATGCCGTGGGAACAGATGTGAGAAGAACGAATGGCGATGAAAAATGACCACCCGCTCTAGGCCTTGAAGACTCTGTGGCATGAGTGAGTAATGAATGTGATAGAGAGGTGGGAAAAGAAGCACGAAGGAGATAATATGAAACGAGGCAAAGATGAGGTATTAAAAAGGAGTGGGTTGGGTCCAGAAGGGGCGAACTACCACTATCATCACCACTATCACCATCACCATGACTATTATTACTACTCATCACTATCCTGCACTATCACCACTATCCTCACTACCCAACACCACTATCCCCATCACTATCCCCACTACCCAACACCACTATCCCCACTACCCAACACCACTATCCCCACTACCCAACACCAAACACCCACCCTCACCCCCCCCCCCCACCACCTCCACACGATAATCACCATCACTACTATCACCATCACCCCCACCACCCCACCCACACCACCACCATCACCACCAACACCAACACGATTATCACCATCACCCCCACCACCCAACCCCCCACCACCACCATCACCACCAACACCAACACTATCCTTAATCACCATCACAACCACCACCACCATTATTTTCACCACCAACACCAACACTATCCATAATCACCACCACAACCACCCACACCACCATCACCACCAATACGATTATCACCATCACCCCCACCACCCCACCCCCACCACCACCATCACCACCAACACCAACACTATCCTTAATCACCACCACAACCACCACCACCATTATTTTCACCACCACCACAACCACCACTTCTACAAATTCCACGATCCTGGGAAAAACCACAACTGTTCTCTCTCTCACCCACCAAAACAAAACACAACACAACACAACACACATAACACACAAGGTCGTCGCAGTAACTGGCATGTGTGTGTGTGTGTGCGTGTGTGTGTGTGTGTGTGTGTGTGTGTGTGTGTACCCCATCACTCCTGCTACTCAGAGATATATTTTTTGAGTGTCTCTAGCCATATCGTTCGTGTTGTGGTTTTGTCCCAAGATTAAGATAATGTTGTAACTCCTGGAACACACATTATGAAAGCCCTATCACACACACACACACACACACACACACACACACACACACACACAGAGAGAGAGAGAGAGAGAGAGAGAGAGAGAGAGGTAATACTAACGTGACGGTGTGAAATTTGATACAGCAAAACTAAAACAAACAGTTGGCACTTAACTGCAAAAGAGGTAATAAATAACACCAATTCACTATATCCTTTTGGCTTCAAGGATAATACATAGAAGACATACAGTACGTCAACAA
>JAWQEG010005355.1:2500-47500 GCA_033782935.1 Petrolisthes cinctipes
TTCTTTTTCCTCTCTCCTTTTCCTTTCTTTCTTTTTCCTCTCTCCTTTTTCCTCTCTCTCCTTTTCCTTTCTTTCTTTTTCCTTTCTTTCTTTTTCCTCTCTCTCCTTTTCCTTTTTTTCTTTTTCCTCTCTCCTTTCTCTTTTTCTCCTTTTCCTTTCTTTCTTTTTCCTCTCTCCTTTTCCTTTCTTTCTTTTTCCTCTCTCTCCTTTCTTTTTTTTCTCCTTTTCCTTTCTTTCTTTTTCTCCTTTTCCTTTCTTTCTTTTTCCTCTTTCTCCTCCTTTACTTCTTATTTTTCTCCTTTCTCTTTTTCTACGTCTTTCTCTCTTATCTTTCTTTCCTTTTTTCTTATTCTCTCTTTTCTCTTTCTCTCTTATCTTTCTTTCCTTTTTTTCTTTTTCTCTTCCTTTCTATTTCTTATTCTCTCCATTTTCTTTCTTTCTCCTTCTCCTGTCTCTTCTGTTTCTTATTCTCTCTCCATTTTCTTTCTTTCTTATTCTCCTCCTTTACTTCTTATTCTCTCTCCTCTCTTTATCTTTCTCCTTCTCCTTCCCCTGTCTCTTCTGTTTCTTATTCTCTTTCTTTCTCCCCTTTCTCTTATTCTCTCTCCTTTCTTTTTCTTTCTCCTCCTTTACTTCTTATTCTTTCTCTTTCTTTCCTTTTCCTTTACCTTTCTTTCTTATTCACTCTCCTTTCTTTCTTATTCTCCTCTTTCACCTCTCCTTTCTCTCACTACTACCACCACCACTACTACCACCACCACTACCACTACTACCACTACCACTACTACCACTACCACTACTACCACCACCACACCACATGCATCCCTATACATGAAAACACTCTCTGCTTTCCATTCGCTTCCCGCTGGGTTCTGGCAACACTGCGAGCGGAGAGAGAGAGAGAGAGAGAGAGAGAGAGAGAGAGAGAGAGAGAGGAAGGAAAGGTTCAAATGATACCCTGGGGGAGCTGCAGTGTTATAAAGGAGAGAGAGAGAGAGAGAGAGAGAGAGAGTGAGTGTGAGAGAGAGGTGGGAGGGGAGCGAGTGATAGAGAATGTGTGTGTGTTTATGTGTGTATTAGAGAATTTATGTGAGAAATTAAATTTTGACAAGTTCTCTCTCTCTCTCTCTCTCTCTCTCTCTCTCTCTCTCTCACACATACAACCCATCTATCTATCTCTCACACACATATAACCAATCTCTCACACACAACCCTTATATCTCTCTCTCAACCCATATCTCTCTCACACACACAACCCATCTGTCTCTCTCTCTCAACCCATCTGTCTCTCACAACCCATAGGCCTCTCACACATACAACCCATATATCTCTTTCTCTCTCTCTCACATACACACACACACACACACACACACAAACACCTCTTGCACCTGTTGCTAAAATGAGCTCATATCGATTGTCAGTGGCCGTCATTAAAGGTGTCTCTCATTCACTCACTCACTCACTCTCTCTCTCACTCACCAAGGGGAGAAATATATTGTGTGTGTGTATGAGAGAGAGAGAGAGAGAGAGAGAGAGAGAGAGAGAGTAGTTAGTTAGTGTGTTAATTAGTTGGTTGGTTAGTTAGTTAGTTTGAGAGAGAGAGAGAGAGAGAGAGAGAGAGAGAGAGAGAGAGAGTAGTTAGTTAATGTGTTAGTTGGTTGGTTAGTTAGTGTGTTAGTTAGTTAGTTTGTGAGAGAGAGAGAGAGAGAGAGAGAGAGAGAGAGAGAGAGAGAGAGAGAGACATAAATAGAGGTGAAGAAAGGAATGAAGAAAAGGATGGAAGAAGAAAGGAATAAAGAAAAGGAGGATGAAAGGAAGGGAAGGAAGACGGAAAGAAAGAGAGGATGGAAGGGAATAAAGGAAAGAAGATAGAAAGGAATAAAGGAAAGAAAGAAGGAAGGAAGGAAGGAGAAAGGAAGAAAAGAAGATAGAAAGGAAAGAAAGAAGGAAGAAAAGAAGGGAATAAAGGAAAGAAAGAAGGAAGGAAGGAGAAAGGAATAAAGGGAAGAAGATAGAAAGAAATAAAGAAGATAGAAAGGAATAAAAGAAGGGAAGAAGATAGAAAGGAAAGAAAGAAGATAGAAAGGAAAGAAGGAAGGAAGGAGAAAGGAAGAAATAAATGAATGAATGAAGAAAAGAAGATAGAAAGGAATAAAGGAAAGAAAGAAGGAAGGAGAAAGGAAGAAATGAATGAATGAAGAGAAGTAAAATGAATGAGTGTGTGTAATTAATTATACAAGTAGCTATTCAATGTATAACTTCCGTACGTGTTATTCACTATAGTATTTAAAGCCTTGACGTGGATAGGGTGTGTGTGTGTTTATGTGTGTGTGTATGTGGGGGGGGGGGGTTAACTGGTTGTATGTGTGTGTGTGTGTTTAACTGGTTCTGTGTGTGTGTGTGTGTGTGTGTTTAACTGGTTCTGTGTGTGTGTTTAACTGGTTCTGTGTGTGTGTGTGTGTTTGTTTGTTTGTGTGTGGTTAACTGGTTCTGTGTGTGTGTGTGTGTTTAACTGGTTGTGTGTGTGTGTGTGTTTAACTGGTTGTGTGTGTGTTTAACTGGTTGTATGTGTGTGTTTAACTGGTTCTGTGTGTGTGTGTGTTTAACTGGTTCTGTGTGTGTGTGTGTTTAACTGGTTCTGTATGTGTGTGTGTGTTTAACTGGTTCTGTATGTGTGTGTTTAACTGGTTGTATATGTGTGTGTGTGTTTAATTGGTTGTATATGTGTGTGTGTGTTTAACTGGTTGTGTGTGTGTGTGTGTTTAACTGGTTGTGTGTGTGTTTAACTGGTTGTGTGTGTGTTTAACTGGTTGTATGTGTGTGTGTCTAACTGGTTCTGTGTGTATGTGTGTGTGTGTTTAACTGGTTGTATATGTGTGTGTGTATAATTCGTTGTATGTGTGTGTTTGTTTGTTTTGTTTGTTTCACTTGGTCTTGATCACGTCCTGGACACGTGCTCGCCAACTATTACCCTCCCGGAATGAGCTCAGAGCTCGTAGTGACCGATCTTTGGGTAAGGTTGGAACCTTTTTCCACACACCGGAATAGCGAGGTCACAACTCCTCGACTTACGTCCCGTACCTATTCTCTGCTAGGTGAACAGGGTTACACATTTAAGGAAACAATCCCAAATTGTCTCCACCCGACCGGGGATTCGAACCCAGGACCTCTCGGATGTGAGCCGAGCGCGCTAACCACTACACCACCGAGCTGTGTGTGTGTGTTTAACTGGTTCTGTATGTGTGTGTGTTTAACTGGTTCTGTATGTGTGTGTGTGTTTAATTGGTTGTATGTGTGTGTGTGTGTATAACTCTGTGTGTAAACAAACAAACAAACCACAGGACCAGATGGAACAATAATAATAATGGTAGTGGCGGCCTGTTGTTGTTATCCTTGTTATTTTTGTTGTTATTGTTTTTGTTATTTTTGTTGTTATTGTTTTTGTTATTTTTGTTGTTATTGTTGTTTCATATATAAATTATGAGTCTGTATAGTCGAGTAATAATGAAAGGTTTGAGGAATGACAACAAGTATTTGGTTTCAGACTTTTACTATAATTTCTTTTTAACACCAAAAGACCCTTAATACAAAATGAGCGAATAACCTTAAAATAGATTCAAAAACAAAACTGCATCCTTTCTCCTGAGCTACTGGATGGAAAATAAACCCGTGTTCCTTGTAATTATGCATAATGTTATCCACTTCCATTTGTTGTCATCTTAATGTATAGATAAAGTCACAATTAAATATACCACCAACGCTTTCCTTCCATCGTGTTAATATATCAGTATCATGTCTAAATATAATCATACAACAACACCTTATGTCAACTCAACCCCCTCAATTATTATTATGAGGTGCTGCCAAATATAATCATACAACAACACCTAACGTCAACTCAACCCCTTCAATTATTATTATTATGAGGTGCTGTAAATTCATACATGTGTTGTTCTTTATTACCAAGATATTTACTACAATCAGTATCATATCTAAATATAATCATACAACAACACCTTACGTCAACTCAACCCCCTCAATTATTATTATTATGAGGTGCTGTAAATTCATACATGTGTTGTTGTTTATTACCAAGATGTTTACTACGATGGAAGGAAAGTGTTGGTGGATATTTGATTGTGACTGTACAGATAAAAATACTATACAAAATGAAATAAGCATCAATACTTAAGGCAAAGTATGCTATGGTAATATTACGTATAATTCTGAAAGTTTCCGTGGCAATATATATTCAGTAACTTTTATCTTTCACACAAAAATTCTAAACAAGCAAACTGTTGCAATGACAGATTTGGTAAGTAACCCAAGTTAAGTACAAATATTATTATATAGATTGCATTAATATTTGAATTCCTCAGTCTCTTCCATATGCCCAAATTTTTGTTGGATGTTACCAGGCCAAAGATTAAGTTGCCAAAATATTTTCCTCTTCTAAGATGTCATAATATATAAAATAACAAACTTTATACGTGTGACCCAATTTATTCTTTCCTTTCCATCACCTTCTTACTTTTCCCTACTTGGTCATCCAGGCTAATGGTCGATTCCACTGTGGTATTCGTTTGTTAGCTTCCTAACCAACCACATTTTTGTAAGGCTTCATTTTTTCCAAAAGCTGAGTATCCGTATTCACAAAATCTATTAAAAAGGGTTAGATAATGATGATCACTGCATAGTTTATTTACCAAAATCATTAAATATTTCAGCCATAAGTCATTAACACAGCTAAGATTATTTCGTTTGCGTGCTTACAAACCACTACCAACGACTGTGTAATCAACCCTAAGTGTGGTTTCTTTCTCTACAAGTATTTTATTAGCATTTGTACTCTCTTATAAGGACTGGAGACATTTTGAATTTCATTTACAAGGATGCAATAGTGTATAGAACTACCAAAGACAAAAGTAGTGTCTTGAAATCTGATAAATATATGGTAGAGAACTAAACATACTGGGTCTAAACATTACTATGCTTGGGTTTTCATTAGGTTTCACAAGTTATATTAAATTTTTGGACAAGACAGTGACACGAGTTTTGTCTTTGTCAAATCATCAAGTATTTCCTTACCATACATTTATTTCCTGGATAACACAGTCATTATCTATCTTTGCAACAGCTGTATTGAATTTTCCACAACAGATTAAAATAAGGAATTGCTTTATTCAACAGAAATTTCAAATTCATGGAACTCGCAAATAAATTTAGACATTAAAAAAAAGTAAAAGAATAGAATTATCCATTTATGTTTAAAATGGTCAAATCCTGATACAGCACTTCTAAATAGGAGAAAAGAGCTCTTTGAATTGTTTAACATCCTTCAGTACATTCCAGTTTTTCTCGCTAGATAAATAACACAAGCATATTAATCATCATCACTCACAAACTTTCCCTTTTCTTACTCACTTATTGTTTTGTGTTGTACAGTATGCATCAATAGTTGTCTGGAAATATAGTGAAAAACAACATAAGCTGACGATCTTGGTAAAAAGTCTGCTGTATTCCATCTTGTGATTATGGAGTTTTCATAATATTTTAAGGGTTATTTATAGTTAAGGGGAGATTGTCTCGTAGGGCTACCGATTCCTCTAAACTATGCCAGGAAAACATACGACCTCACTGTTACTACTGATAGGGGATCTGTTTCATGGCATATTTTGGAGGGATTAGTTACCCTCCAATTTCCCAAACAAGTAGTCTCCCCTTAAGATTTGGTGTTGGTAAATCTGGAGCAACTGAATCCTCCAAACAATTCCAAGCAACAGGACACCATTATATTAGTCCATCTGGTTCTGTTTCCTGGCATACTTTGGAGGAATCATCAGTTGCCCTCCAATTTCCCAAACAAGTAAGTAGTCTCCCCTTAACCTCGGATCAAAACCGTGTAACAACTACAGACGCTCACTGTACTGTACCACTGCCCAAAAAAGTATCTGAACAATTGGGTGCGATGGCTCTCATAATGAACAAAACTTCACGCCTTATTATCCGCTACCACTTACCACAAACTTTCGTCCCATTTGTCTTATTGCAGTTGTCGAATTTTTTTCAGATACTTGGGTGCGATGGCTCTCATAATGAACAAAACTTCACGCCTTATTATCCTCTACCACTTACCACAAACTTTCGTCCCATTTGTCTTATTGCAGTTGTCGAATTTTTTTCAGATACTTGGGTGCGATGGCACTCATAATGAACAAAACTTCACGCCTTATCTTCTACCATTTACCACAAACTTTCGTCCCATTTATCTTATTGCGGTTGCCCGAATTTTTTCAGATACTTTTTTGAGCGATGGTACATGATATTATATGGAAGAAACGCAATCTACTGAGCTGGACCATACAGGCCATGATACCTACTTAGTTTATAGTAATGCCTTATTTTACACAGTTGTTGTTGTTGTTGAAGTTTCTTAAGGACCCTGTGAATGTGTATGAGACCTGGTGGCTTCTGTTTCCTCCTGACTATGCCACGAAACGACAAGGTCCTTCAATATACAGTAGGTGTGTGTGTTTCGTGGCAATGTTTGAAGGACTCGCTAACCTCCAATTTTCTGACTACATCACGTGGGTCCGTAAGCTGTCTGGCCTGTTGTTGTTGTTGTTATGGATGTGTCTTGTACTGTTATCTATGAAATGTGTGTACAGTAAACCTTCATTATCTATCAATGTGTGTATAGTAAACCTTCATTATTATACACCACTTGATTTATGAGTGTGTAATGTAGAGAGAGAGTTTTACTGTAACACAAGATTCATAACACCAGTGGGAAAACAAGCATTATCTATGAATGTGTGTATAGTAAACCTTCATTATTATACACCACTTGATTTATGAGTGTAATGTAGAGAGAGAGTTTTACTGTAACACAAGATTCATAACACCAGTGGAAAACAAGACATTATTACAACTTTCAATGACAACTATCAAGTACACAGGCCTATTGGAGGGGATAATATGAGAATACTAACACACCAAACATGTGCCCTCTTCATTGATTGAGCCGCCTTTAGTTTCATTATTGCCTAACCCTTTAATTTCTCCCATTAACCATTATAAAACCAACACTTATTTTTCCTTCTCCCATTAACCATAAAATAACCAACACTTCTTTTTCCTTCTCCCATTTTAACCATTATAAAACCAACACTTCTTTTTCCTTCTCCCATTAACCATAAAATAAGCAACACTTATTTTTTCCTTCTCCCATTTTAACCATTATAAAACCAACACTTCTTTTTCCTTCTCCCATTAACCATAAAATAAGCAACACTTATTTTTCCTTCTCCCATTAACCATTAAAAAACCAACACTTCTTTTTCCTTCTACCATTAAATAAGCAACACTTCTTTTTGCTACATACACTCTCTGTGCTATCTTCAAACAACAGGAATTCCTATATGTACACTCTCACCAAAAAGTCTGGGCCCACATTCACATCAAAACAATATGGCACTTTGGGCGACACATTGTGCTATTTTTCTGTGACGCCTACAGTTCAGATGCCATCACCACCACCACCACCAAGACTTTTATTGTGATTCAAATACTGTATCATTTTCATTCCAAATCACTATATAACTCTTGTGATTCAAATACTGTATCGTTTTCATTCCAAATCACTATATAACTCATCAGCTTATCTCATAATAAGCGAATCTACCAAGACCAGTTTCACGAAATTAATCACCACTTAATCCCTATTTGTCAAGCCATTCCTCTGGCCTGTCATGTTATCCAAGATGCATTACTTTGCGTGAATACATATGACATAGTGGTTGTGTGTATAAAAGCACATTCCATCCATTTTCACGTCTTCATATAACACACGACACTGCAGCAGTAACAGTATTTAATGTGTAATGATGAGAGAATGGTGGCAACTCGGTCACTATTACCAATCCAAACGATAATGCTGTCCATGTGATTTAGGGTCGATTCCACAGTGGTATTGGTTTGTTAGCTTCCCAATCAACCACAGTTGTAAGACTTCATTATTTTCCAAAAGCCGAGTATCCACATTCACAAAATCTATCAAACTGTTAGATCATGATGATCACTGCATAGTTTACTCACCAAATTCATTAAATAATTCAGCAAAAATTCATTAACACGGCTAAGATTCTTTCGTTTGCGTGCTTACAAACCAATACCAACCACTGTGGAATCGACCCTTCATGTTCACTTCCAGAAACAGAGACCAGGTGGGCAAGATACCTTTTGGTGAGAGTGTACAATACCTGAAAAAAGTATCGGCCATCTATTTTCGACAAACAACTTGAAAAAATTAGCGATGTGAAGTGATCTGAAACATGCCTGAGACACGAGTCACCCACAACTTACATTTACAAAACTATCTGCCCTCTGAGTGCCGATACTTTTTTGAGGTATTGTGAATTTAGTAAAGTAATAAGCCACATTCTCACTTACACAGTTCACCAGTGTCTCTATTCACTGCCATCTTTTTTTTTTTAGTCTCATTCTCTAAGCCACTTTTTTTTTTCTAGTCATTCTCTAAGCCACTTTTTTTTTCTAGTCTCATTCTCTAAGACATTTTTTTTTTTCATGCATCATTCTGTAAGCCAATTTTTTCTTGTGTCATTCAGTAGGTCAATATTTGTTTTAATTTGATTCAGTCTGCCTTTTTCTTGCCAGGTGGTGGGAGGTGTGCTGTGCGAGGCCTGGTGCCGTTTTTGATGCTCTCTTGGTACGTGAGGAAGATCTTGGCATACTCGGGTTTCCTCTTCGCGTGGGCCTCAAAGTCCTCTGTTGGTAAAAGAACACATCATCACCACCAGTAAGTAAATGCTTTGTTTTGTTTGTATTTCTTATGGGGATAGTATAGTATATTTTTGGTACACTCGTGATGTGTAATTTCTGACCAGAGATGAACGAACGACAGGCACCACACACACACATTCTACATTCCAACTCAGCCTCTGCTAATGGTACTGGGTGGGGAAATGAATAATAACAGGCACCACACACACCCTACATTCCAACTCAGCCTCTATAGGTGTACTGGGTGGGGAAATGAGCAATACCAGGCCATTCGAAGCTTTCTACTCCTCACACTCTGGTCAGAAATTACGTATCACGAGTGTACAGTTGCCGGCACTTATAACTGGTACATTCAGAGCTGTTAATCCTCTTTTCGTGTAACAGTTACAAGTGCTGGCAATTGTACATGAGTGCCTTGATTCCTCCAAAGTATGCCAGGAAACAAACAAGACCCATGTTGACAATAACAATAATAATGGTGGCCTCTGTTGCTTGGAATAGTTTGGATGAATTATTTGCTCCAGAGTGATCAAAAGTGTATTATCCCCTTAAGGACCCTGTGATCGCGTATGAAAATTGGAGTTATATGAGTCCTTCAAATATTGCCACGAAACACCACCTATATAGATGGAGCTTGTTTCATGGAGTGGTTAGGAAGAATCTGAAGCCTCCAATTTTCATACACGATCACAGGGTCCTAAATTAAGGTGGAGTGATGATGAGAAAGTAAACACATAGCTGGCACCATTGTTGAGCAGACTTACCAACAGAGCCACACTATAAGACAGGAGATATGTAGCAGATTTTCTTTGAACCTCAATGAAGTGTTGGTATACAATTATTTAAGCTACTCTTATTCCTCCTCTCTCTCTTACTGTATGTCTGTTTTCTTTTATTTCAGGCTGAGGTATGACTGAGGAACAATAACAATCATCAAAATCATTTAAACTTAGTTATCTCTACAGTGACTATATACCTTCAAGTGGAAAATACTGCAAAATATTTACATTCTTACAGTATAAATGTTATTTTGTTTAGTTATCTATAAATAAAGGTTTTGAAACACCATCACACTTTTGCCTTGTGAATCCTGTTAATTTTATGTTGCCAACAAAGTCAGGTTGATTTTAATGGAGTGTGAATGGATGGGGATGAAAAGGCCCTCAGCATAACCACAAGCTGAGATGAAACTATTTTACCACTAACATAGATCTTGGTGGTAAAATGGTTTCATCACAGTTTATGGTTGTGGTGACAGTAAGGGGTTCAATCCCTGGCCATTCATACTCCATAATAATCAACATACAGGTTGAGTGCAACAAAGAAAGCATTTACAGTGGAAAATGTATGCAAATCTGTCTGGGTAAATCCCCTTTGTTTACGTTTGAATCCTGAGTACAACAAGGGCTCCAACAACCAAATTAATACTGACCATAGGTAATGTATCCTTTGTTGTCTTGATCTGTCTGTTTGAAGATACGTTCTGTCTCCTCTTGTGTCATGTCCAGGGATGCACGGAGAGCCTTAATGAGGTCCCGGAGGAGAATACGACCCTTACCTCCTCGGTCAAAGAGCTTGAAGGCACAGCGGAGGGTGTCTTCATTGTTGGCTGGCTTAGCATACTGGCAATAACCAACGAGGTATTCACGGAAGTCAATGGTGTTGGAGTTGTCCTGAAAATATAAGTGAAATTTAACTGGTTGGAAAAAGTAACTTGGTAAAAATGGTTCTAAGTAATTATATGCTCAGTTGAACAGCATTTATTTCATATTGAATGCTCAACTGATGTCTGATGCAGTCCCTAAAAAACAATCTTTTTATCTCACAATATACCTGACATAAATGGTTTAAAAAAAACAACAACACACAAATATCTCTCTTCGTTAAATGGGTCATCATTCAACTTGAAGCACAATTAACTATAAAAAGAAATTAATCCAACTAATTTGAAACCTGTGAGAGACCCCTAGCATTAAAAACATGAAGGGGAAAGTATATTTTTGGTACAGACGACAGTATAAGTTTGCTGCATTCCAACTACAAAAGTATGAACCGAGTGATGATGTAACACGACTTAAATACAAAGATGACATACATACTTTTCACATAGTAAATTATATATGTTGTTAGAATATAAACTGGTTCAGGATGTAACTGTATCGGGTTATATTAGCATTATATATATAGTACATGGGATGGACGTTAATTTATGCTATAAACTGTACATTGAAGTGCTGTGATTCCTCCAAAATATGCTAGGAAAACAAGACCAGATAAACAAAAAATGAGTGTCTTGTTGCTTGGAATAGTTTAGAGGAATCAGTTGCTCCACATTTACCAGCCAACTGAGGCACCAACAAAAAAGACACAAAACGAAAAATCTTACTTTGTCATAAAGTTTGAAGAGGTCGACGAGAGCTGGTTCAGACTCGGGTATTCCGAGGTACCGAGCAAAGTCCGGGAGAGTAATCTGTCCGTCACTGATGGCAATGTCGGCGTACTGGTCCAACAACTCCTCCTCCACGTTCTTCAGGTTCAGTCTGTAGAAAACATTTAAACGTAATAATACACCGATCTCTTTTGTTTTTCCACTGTTGTTGTTGTTGTTGTTGTTTTGTGTGTGTGTGTGTGTGTGTGTGTATTATATAATTACCTATGAATTAGTGTCTGTGTATATGGGTGTGTACAGCCACAATCAAATATCCACCGACACTTTCCTTCCATCGTAGTAAATATCTTGGTAATAAAGAATACCACGTGTATGATTTTGCAGCACCTCATAATAATAATTGAGGGGGTTGAGTTGATGTAAGATTTTGTATGATTATACTGTATTTTGATATGATACTGATTTATTTGCACGATGGAAGGAAAGTGTCGGTGTGTGTTGTTGTTGTTGTTGTTGTTGTTGTTGTTGTTGTGTGTGTGTGTGTGTGTGGCTGTACAAAGAGGGTTCAATTAAACAGTACAATACACATCCATAACACCACTGCAAAACAAGGCATTACCGTAACTATTAATATATTACTTGATATGATAGATAAAGTTATATAATTTTTGTTTACATAAATAAATTCTGGCACGTTTTAAAATGAACATCTTGTAATTAGCAATATAAATGCAAGTGTCACATTATTAAACAACAACAACTTCTTCGTCACACAATTCATACGGTACAAACTGAGCCCGAAGAACCTTTTTTCCTCGAAGAATGAGTTCAATAATACCACACTTAATTAAGGACCCTGTGATCGTGTATGAAAATTGGAGGTTAGTGAGTCTTTCAAATATTGCCACGAAACACAACCTATATAGAAGAAGCTTGTTTCGCGATATAGTTAGGAGGAATCAGAAGCCACAAAGTCTCAAAAACGATTACAGGGTCCTTAAGCTCCTTCCACACGAGAGGCAAAAAAACAGCGGGCAGACACTGTTGCCAATATTGTGGGTGGGTGGGTGGGTGGCGGGCACAAGTGGTTTATAAATAGCTGCCAGAGACTGTTTGATATGGTAACACTGGCAAAAAGCGGTGGGGACAGGCTTGGGGGGTGCGGGAATAGGGGGACAGGCTTTCTACCCCCCCCAAGCCTGTCCCCCTATTCCCGCACCCCCCAAAACCTCCCCAAGCCTGTCCCCTTACTCCCACACCCCCCTAAACCCCCCCCCCAAGCCTGTCCCCTACTCCTGCACCCCCCAAAACCCACCCAAGCCTGTCCCCCTACTCCCGCACCCCCCAAAACCCCCCCAAGCCTGTCCCCCTATTCCCGCAGCCCCCAAAACCCCCCCAAGCCTATACCCCTATTCCCGGACCCCCCTAAACCCCCCCCTCCTATTCCCGCACCCCCTTATAGAAGATTCTTACCCAAGACGTTGCCGCAGTTTCTGGAATTCAATGAGGCCGGTCTGGTAGGGAAGGTTCTTGAGCTTTGCCTTGTGCATGAGTCGACAGTCATCATAGGTATAGTCTGCTACAGGAACTCCCAAGGCACTGAGTACGGGATTAAAGGGGATATATTATATAGTACACAAAGTCAGACTGAACTATTAGCAGAAAGATAGTACAATTAGTCAGAAAATTGGACTTCAAATATGGGCAAAACTCGTGAAACTTTTGATATAGAGTAGAGCGAGTGAGAAAATTGGACTTCAAATATGGGCAAAATTCGTGAAACTTTTGATATAGATATAGAGTACGGCAAGTCAGAAAATTGGACTTCAAATATGGGCAAAATTCGTGAAACTTTTGATATAGATATAGAGTACAACGAGTGAGAAAATTGGACTTCAAATATGGACAAAACTCGTGAAACTTTTGATATATGTAAAGACTAAAATATTATGAACTTTCTCTGCCATAACTCGTCTCACTTCAAAAATGGACAAAACTCTTGTTGAAACTTTTTAAAATATGTTAAAAATGAAATGTCACATATATAACGTCAACTTACTCAGCCATAACTTGTCAAACTTCAAAAATATGTAAAAAATAAAATGGCAGATAATGTCAACTTACTCAGCCATAACTTGTCAAACTTCAAAAATATGTAAAAAATAAAATGGCAGATAATGTCAACTTACTCAGCCATAACTTGTCAAACTTCAAAAATATATAAAAAATAAAATAGCACATAATGTCAACTTACTCAGCCATAACTTGTCGAACTTCAAAAATATATAAAAAATAAAATAGCACATAATGTCAACTTACTCAGCCATAACTTGTCGAACTTCAAAAATATATAAAAAATAAAATAGCACATAATGTCAACTTACTCAGCCATAACTTGTCGAACTTCAAAAATATATAAAAAATAAAATAGCACATAATGTCAACTTACTCTGCCATAACTTATCAACTTCAAAAATATATAAAAAATAAAATAGCACATAATGTCAACTTACTCTGCCATAACTTATCAACTTCAAAAATATATAAAAAATAAAATAGCACATAATGTCAACTTACTCAGCCATAACTTGTCGAACATTGCTGGCGAATAACTTTGCATCCTGTTTCTCTTCTTCGCTTGGTGTGTAGACAGGAAGGTACTCCAACTCACAGAAATTATGGAACTGGCAAAGTGTCACCCACAACATCTTGAGACTGAAAGAAAACAGTGGCAAAAATAAGCTGTGGTTTTAAGAGCAACTGGTTTGTATAATTAAGGTGGTAGGTAGGTACTGTATTTTCTTGTTGGGGAAAATTGGTGATACTGATTCCTCCAAACCATGCCAGGAAACAGATGACCGTAATGTTACAAATGGGGTTTTGTTTGTTTCTTGGTATTGTTTGGGGGAATTCATAGCCCTCCAGCTTACCAACACAATAATCTTGGAAAATTGGAGTGATACCGATTCCTCCTAACCATGCCAGGAAACAGATGACCGTAATGTTACAAATGGGGTGTTAGTCTGTTTCTTGGTATTGTTTGGGAGAATTCATAGCCCTCCAGCTTACCAACACAATAATCTTGGAAAATTGGAGTGATACCGATTCCTCCTAACCATGCCAGGAAACAGATGACTTTAATGTTACAAATGGGGTGTTAGTCTGTTTCTTGGTATTGTTCGGGGAATCCGTAGCCCTCCAGCTTACCAACACAATAATCATCTCCCTTCAACTATATGAAAGCAAACTAGACTTACGCTCCGGGTCCATCCCAGGTCCAGGTGAAGGAGTCGATGCGGTTGTTGTAGCGGATGATGACGGGTTGGACGGGTACTCCAGGGTAGAACGCACCGGGTTTGAAGGTGATGAGGCAGGAACGGTTGGTGCATGTACCCTCGGGGAAGATCATAATCTGCGGCCACCACCATTAGTATTAAGGGGGGAAACTGGACCAGATGAACAAAAATAATGGTGTTCTTTCTGTTGCTTGAAATAGTATACTCAGTACTGATCATTTTAATAACTACCTTTTATACTCAGTACTACTAATAATAACTCTCAGTACTGATCATTTTAATAACTACCTTTTATACTCAGTAATAATAATAATAATAACTGTGTTAAACTCTTTCCATCATTAATTTATATGGCGTGTAAATTAATCTTTTTTTTGTTGTCGTTGGAACACAATGGAAGAAGGAGCTTTACACCAGACACTCACTTCAAAATATGTGCTTGAAAATTCAGGTGCTAGAGAGAGAGTGATGATGATGATGATGATGTGATGATATAAAAAAAACTAAATAAAATAATAATGGTTGTTTGACTGACCTGCGGCCAATCTTCCTTACTGGTGGCACGGTTCTTGATCTCCTGAATGGTGTTCTGGCGTGAGTTTGGGTCTTCTCGCCACACATACACTGGCTGGGTGTAGTCTATGTATTCTGTTATGGTGGGTATAGGGAGGGTATCATTAGTTGGGGGAGGGGGGGGAGGGTAATGGTTTGTTAATTAAGGGGGTGCGGGAGTAGAGGACAGGCTTGGGGTGGGGTTTGGGGTGTGTAGGAATAGGGGGACAGGCTTGGGGGGGGTTTGGGGAGTCTGGGGGGGGGGAGTCTGGGGGGTGCGGGAATAGGGGGACAGGCTTGGGGGGTGCGGGAATAGGGGGACAGGCTTGGGGGGTGCAGGAATAGGGGTACAGGCTTGGGGGGTGTGGGAATAGGGGGACAGGCTTGGGGGGGGGGAGTTTGGGGGGTGCGGGAATAGGGGGACAGGCTTGGGGGAGGGGGTTTGGGGGGTGCGGGAATAAGGGACAGGCTTTCTATCCTTCCCCCACCCCAAGCCTGTCCCCCTATTCTCGCACCCCCCAAACCCCCCCAAAGCCTGTCCCTACTCCCCCACTCCCTTAACAAATTCACTTCGAAACACGTGCTTGAAAATTCATGTGCTAGAGAGAGAGATGATGATGATGATGATGTGATGATACAAAAAATAAAAAATAAAAATTGGTTGTTTCATAATATAGACGTACACTCGATCAAAAAAGTATCGCGCATTTCTCTCGTGAAACATTCTGACACCTAAGACGATGGCTACTGAAACCGAGCTTGTTTATCATGAGCTGTAGTGATCATTTACGGAACCATCGGACCCCACCTGCGCGATACTTTTTTGATCCAGTGTACAAATTCTTAATGGCTAGTAGTACAGTACACTCTCATTATTCCTTTGGTTATGAGTGTGTAATGTACAGTACAAAGAGGGTTTACTGTACACACATTCATTACAAAGAGTACAAATATCACAATGGGTATTCAGTTAGGAGAGAAAAGTGAGACTGAGTACACTACACTATTGGTATATTGGAGCACATTGATTCCTCCAAAGTATGCCAGGAAACAGGACCACATGAACAAAAATAATGGTGGCCTGTTGTTGCCTCGAAAAGTTTGGAGGAATCATTTGTTGCTCCATATTTACCAAAAAGTGTATTACCCACTTAATTAAAGGTTATGTAGAAGGAGACAAAGCATAGACTTGTGTGAGGTACTGTACAATCACCTTCAGTTAAGAATGATCAACTAATTATTATTATTATTATTTCTTACTCCATTATAATATACAGCAAAGTGGTCAATTTTTTTTTTTTTTTTTGTCTAGAAATCCATTTGTAATCGAAGTGTGTTAGAATTTTTTATAATTTTTCATCAGTAAAGTACCAATAACATTTCTTACTCTTATTATACAATGTAATATACATGTACTAAATTATTCTGTCTAGAAACTCATTAACATTTTTTTTTAGTCCTGTTGTGTAAGATTAGTTAGTAAAAATATTTATGAGTGATAAATATACAGTGCATAAATAAGTGTACAGCATTGAAATATATTGTTTATAATTATAGATTTTACATTGTACACTCACTACTATAAAAAATAAAGTGTATATTATTGAAATGTATTGTTCATAATTATAGATTTTACATTGTACACTCACTACTATAAATAAATGATGCTGCTCTTCCTGTTTTGCTTATAATGACATCCTAATATAAATAAATGGGTAGTGAATGAATGAAAAATACAATATGTTTGTTTAGTATACAGAATATTATCAAGGATGCTAGCTAAACTTACTCTAACATTAAGGAAATCAACCTTTTGTGTTCAATTTGGAGTCAATTTGAGGGGGGGGGGGGGGGGTTGGGGGGTGCGGGAATAGGGGGGACAGGCTTGGGGGGGGGGGTTTGGGGGGTGCGGGAATAGGGGGACAGGCTTGGGGTGGTTAGAAAGGCTGTCCCCTATTCCGACACCCCCCTAACCCCCCCCCCCCTAAGCCTGTCCCCCTATTCCCACACACCCCCAATCCCCCACCCCAAGCCTGTCCCCCTATTCCCGCACCCCCCCAATCCCCCACCCCAAGCCTGTCCCCCTATTCCCGCACCCCCCCAATCCCCCACCCCAAGCCTGTCCCCCTATTCCCGCACCCCCCCAATCCCCCACCCCAAGCCTGTCCCCCTATTCCCGCACCCCCTTAAACTACACTAACATATTCTGTGTTTGAGACATATGCTAACCAATAATACAGGTTAATTAATCTCTCCACCAATAATAAAGTACAGTTGGCCTCAGGAATTCATACACAGAGCATTGGTTACGAGAGGTCTTTATTCCGTACACTCGTAATCCAAAATATGTATCCAGGTCTTGTTGTTGAAGTTTCGAATCATTTAACATACTAGTGAACCAATTACAATGCTTACCCTGTTTCATATTTGTATCCAGGTCTTGTTGTTGAAGTTTCGAATCATTTGACATACTAGTGAACCAATTACAATGCTTATCCTGTTTCATATTTGTATCCAGGTCTTGTTGTTGTTCGAATCATTTGACATACTAGTGAACCAATTACAATGCTTACCCTGTTTCATATTTATATCCAGGTCTTGTTGTTGAAGTTTCGAATCATTTGACATACTAGTGAACCAATTACAATGCTTACCCTGTTTCATATTTGCTTGAGCTTGCTTAATACTCGATCAGGCTATTTGAAGCAAGCCTGGATACATATTTTGGATTGTGAGTGTACGTACTGTAGATATTGTTCAGCTGACTGGTACAAATATTAGACAGATAATATTACTAGACAAGTTTGGTGTTAGGGAATTAATTAACAAATTATTCTAGTTGTTATGAACCCTTGTTGTCCCAGTGGTGTATATGAATTCCCGAGGCCGACTGTACGTGTGTACCCATATATATATATAATATTATACAGCCCATTATATAATACACACAGAGGGTTGTTTTAATAATAATGATTCATCCAATTTCAAAGGAGAAATATTCTGTCGAGTATAAAAGACTTTGTATATAAAATACGATGGAATTATTTAAGTTATGGTGAGATTTTTTTGTTGGTAAATTGAGAGTCTACTGAATGTTCCATACCACAAAGCAGATCCCTTATTAGTAACACATTAATAAGGTGGTCTGTTTCCTGGCATAGTTTGGAGGAATCAGTAGCCCTCAAATTTACCCAAAAGATAATCTTCCCTTTAAATGGTTAAAAAATAATTTGACACATTTACTTACTGTACAATAACATACATAAAATATATAACCTAAGCACTTAAATATTCTACATTATCATTCTAATATATATATAATTTATTGCACACAATGTATGCATATTTTTACATGCTGCAATTTTCATATCTATCGATAAATTCTGTCATCTGCTGCACATTATGTCTCTCTTAAAGACAAAGTTTCTCTCGTAATTCTAGATAGACCCAGTACCGTATGTTTACATCTTGGGTGTGTGAATACGTTTGAGTAGTACGGTATCAACAAACTCATTCACACTATTAAACAACAAGGTAATTTTTCTTTGTCTTGTTTCAGTCACGCTGCTTCTTCATGAGGAAAAGTGAGCAAGGATAATTATGTATGATAATAACTAACTAACTAACTAAGCCTCATTTATATTACCACCTGGGAAATGTAGCCCTAAAGAAGGTTATATAATTCACAGTACAGTACCATAAACATAATTCTGTACAACAACAACAACAACAACACACACTAAAGCAAAGCAATATAGTGTACTGTACTGTCAAAAAAAGCATTGTACTGTATCTCTATAACAAAGGCATTTCAGATTGTAGCAAGTTATTTGGTAGCTTATGTGTCCTCCAAAATATGTGGCAGGATATAGGGAGTAAAGCATCTCAAATATCAGGTTCTTTTTATTCCCAGACACAAGGTAGAGTGAATGTGTTCCAATAATATTTTAGCCCCATAATAAAATTTTAGCCTCAAAACAAAATCTTATCCTACAGTGTGCCCAGAAGTGTTGAAGCTATTGAAAAACACGTCCACTCGCAAAGATTAAGTAAGCAAGATAACATTTTAATAATAGAAAAGGTTGAGTAAACACGTCCACTTGCAAAGATTAACGGGATGTAGTAATGCTGCCACATCTGGAGTAAATTATTCCTCCAAACCATTCCAAGCAACAGGACACCGTTATTTTTGTTAATCTGGCCCCGTTTCCTGGCATACTTTGGAGGAATCAAGGTGCTCCGATGTACCAAAAGTATAGGACTCCCTTAAGTAAGCAAGATAACATTTTAATAATAGAAAAGGTTCAGTAAACACGTCTAACTTTTAAGGTTGGGACAGGATTCATACGGCATTTGTTTCAGGGGGAAATACAACGTTGGTAAATCTGGAGCAAGTGATCCTCTAAACTAAACTATTCCAAAAGCAAGAAAACTCCATTATTTATGTTTGATCATCTGGTCCTGTTTCCTGGCATACTTTTTTGGTGTACTCAATGTGCTCTGATGTGCCAAAAGTATATTACCCTCTTAATTAAGGACCCTGTGTAATCATGTGTGGGAATTGGAGGCTTCTGATTCCTCCTGATTATACCACGAAACACACTCCTTCCCTATAGGTGTGTGTGTGTGTGTTTCGTGGCAATATTTGAAGGACTCGTGTACCTCCAATGTTCTGACTACATCACACACACAGGGTCCCTTAACAAACGCCTGTGTAGAGTATAAACAGAAGACATGAATGATGATAGTTATAGAAATTCTGGATACTGTAAAAGTTTTAAGATTTTTAATGGAGATAAAATTTAGTTTATGAGAGATGTAACTATGCATTTCCTAGCCCTATACAGTATAGTGTAACAACTATGACTGCTGGCAATTGTACTGAGAAATATTGGATAGATTGATGGACATACACAAGGACATATAGAAAGAGAGAAAGAACGAGAGGGAGAAAGAAAGAGAGGGATAGAGAGAGAATAAAAATAGAGGGAGAGAGAGAGAGAGAGAGAATAAAAATAGAGGGAGAGAGAGAGATAAAAAGAGAGGGAGAGAGAGAGAATAAAAAGAGAGGGAGAGAGAAAATAAAAAGAGAGGGAGAGAGAGAGAGAATAAAAAGACAGGAGAGAGAGAGAATAAAAAGAGAGGGAGAGAGAGAATAAAAAGAGAGGGAGAGAGAGAATAAAAGAGAGGGAGAGAGAGAATAAAAAGAGAGGGAGAGAGAGAATAAAAAGAGTGGAGAGAGAGAATAAAAAGAGAGGGAGAGAGAGAATAAAAAGAGAGGGAGAGAGAGAATAAAAGAGAGGGAGAGAGAGAATAAAAGAGGGAGAGAGAGAATAAAAGAGAGGGAGAGAGAATAAAAGAGAGGGAGAGAGAGAATAAAAGAGGGAGAGAGAGAATAAAAGAGAGGAGAGAGAGAAAAAGAGAGGGAGAGAGAGAATAAAAAGAGAGGGAGAGAGAAATAAAAGAGGGAGAGAGAGAATAAAAAGAGAGGGAGAGAGAGAGAATAAAAAGAGAGGGAGAGAGAGAATAAAAAGAGAGGGAGAGAGAGAATAAAAAGAGAGGAGGTGAGAGAGAATAAAAGAGAGGGAGAGAGAGAGAATAAAAAGAGAGGGAGAGAGAGAGAATAAAAAGAGAGGGAGAGAGAGAGAATAAAAAGAGAGGAGAGAGAGAATAAAAAGAGAGAGAGAGAATAAAAAGAGAGGAGAGAGAGAGAATAAAAGAGAGGGAGAGAAAAGAAAGAGAGGGAGAGAGAGACAATAAAAAGAGAGGGAGAGAGAGAATAAAAGAGAGGGAGAGAGAGAGAATAAAAAGAGAGGGAGAGAGAGAGAATAAAAAGAGAGGGAGAGAGAGAATAAAAAGAGAGGGAGAGAGAGAGAATAAAAGAGAGGGAGAGAGAGAGAATAAAAAGAGAGGGAGAGAGAAAGAAAGAGAGGGAGAGAGAAAGAAAGAGAGGAGAGAGAGAGGAAGAAAGAGAGGGAGAGAGAGAGAATAAAAGAGAGGGAGAGAGAAGAAAAAGAGGGAGGGAGAGAGAAAGAAAGAGAGGGAGGGAGAAAGAAAAAGAGGGAGAGAGAAAGAAAGAGAGGGAGAGAGAGAGAAAGAAAGAGAGGGAGAGAGAAAGAAAGAGAGGGAGAGAGAGAGAAAGCAAGAGAGGGAGAGAATAAAAAGAGAGGGAGAGAGAGAATAAAAAGAGGGAGAGAGAGAATAAAAAGAGGGAGAGAGAGAATAAAAAGAGGGAGAGAGAGAGAAAGAAAGAGAGGGAGAGAGAGAATAAAAAGAGAGGGAGAGAGAGAATAAAAAGAGAGGGAGAGAGAGAGAATAAAAAGAGAGGAGAGAGAGAATAAAAGAGAGGGAGAGAGAGAATAAAAAGAGAGGAGAGAGAGAGAATAAAAGAGAGGGAGAGAGAGAATAAAAAGACAGGGAGAGAGAGAATATAAAGAGAGGGAGAGAAAATAAAAAGAGAGGGAGAGAGAGAATAAAATAGTGAAAGAGAAGGACTGTAGCATATCAACACCTACTGCCAAAGAAGGGAAGTTGTAGGTTCTCAATGCGGTTGACCAGACATGGTACACCCGGACCAATAAACTGCGAAGGCATCAAAGAAACTGCTATGAGGGCCAACAACAAGGATGGGAGCTTCGGCCCCGGGTAGCCCTGCGCCCCTTGATTTTGATCCATTGGCATCCATAGCACCTCATCATCATTCGACCCATAAGGCCCATATACCAACGAATCCTCCTGTGGGGGGTCATAAAACAATAGCCCATGTAAGAGAATCGTTCGTTCGTTCGTTTTGTTTGTTTATTCGTTTGCCCAGGTAGCCCCATTCTCCTTGAAGGTTCCTTGTTGTAGGTAATAATGTAAGCTGTAATCTAAAGTAACTACACAGTGTTTCACAAGTGTATGGCTGACAGCAAAATGAAACAAATACTGTGAATGGAAATGGTATGCAGTGTACTCTGTAAGGGATAGCCTATACTGTACTGCACTAGTCTGTTTTAAGGGTCAGGTCTACGATAATATAATCAATGAATAACTTACTCTAATATCAATTCACAGTGCCATCTGTTTGCACAAAACTGAGTACTGTATAGGGAAAAAAATATAAGCATGGTTTCTATTTTCTTTTTAGCACTGTCAACAAATGTTACACGGAGTTATTCTCTGGTGTTGATTCGCCTATGACAACAACAACGTGACTTCCTAGCACTGTATACCCATGGAAAGGAAAGATATAACGTTGGGATAGGAGTGTATGAGGTTTGGATATTTGCAATGACAAAAGTAACATTGGTGGAAAGAGATAAAGTACTGCAGCAGTTTCGTCGGGAAGAAGGTGACACTCATGATGCTCATTCAAACACACAAACCAACCAATGTATAACAACTGATGGTCAACACCAGCAAATTGTTTGCTTGTTAAGAAGCATGCAAGCAGGCTGGAAATGTATAGCATTACGGGAACTCTGAAAGGGAAGTAAGTGTGAGGTGAATGTGTACTAGAAAAAAGTGAAGATACTGTATGTTTATCACCCTAAAAAAGTATAGTATTTAATGTTAACCCTCTCCCATCAGTGTGACTAATATGTGCATCACAGGAAGTAACCATGTTATCCAAAGATTTATGTAAGCATGAAGCTCTCACACTCACTGATATAATTTAACATCACACAAAGAAAAGCACAAGTGGCCTCTTTAACTCCAACACACAACACAGTTTAATTATAATTATGAGGCACATGAGAGTCAGCTAAGAGCAAGAGGGTTAAAATAAACAACATTTGTATACAAGAAATATGGCATTAAAATAAGCCACAAAATGTAGCAGAAGAAGTACACACAAACCCTTTTACTTATAATATATACTCCTGCACCACCAAATATGAGCAGAAACAACAACAACAAGCAACAACAACAACAACGCAAGCAGCAGTAATGATAAAAACACGAGAATGTGGATGGGAGGGAGGAGGGGATGCTGCCCAAACTTCGTCACAGGAGAGGGAGGTCAAGGGATACCATACCCACAACAGATCAAGCAGCAGCAACAGCAGCGGCAGTAACAGCAGCGGCAGTAACAACAACAACAACAACAAGAGTCATCATCACCACCACACCCAACCAGAAATAAATCAATGTACTGTATGTGTTGTTGTACTGATGATGCTCAAGAAATAAATCTACATGGCTCTACGAAATTACCACCACTCCCAAACCTACTAATTGTTGCACTATCATAAGTCTACTCTGTGTGTGTGTGTGTGTGTGTGTGTGTGTGTGTGTGTGTGTGTGTGTGTGTGTGTGTGTGTGTGTGTGTGTGTGTGTGTGTGTGTGTGTGTGTGCGCTTTGGTTCTTTGTTTGTTTGTTTGTTTGTTTACAGTGTTGTCCCTTTGTTATCTTTTGAATATGGTAGTTTTATTATGAGGTTCGTCAGGGAATTCTGGCCAAAATGTGTGTGTGTAACATTTTCCAAGTGTGTTAAGTACAAGGGGACCTAATTACTATATACTTGTAATTCCCAGCTCATTGTTCAAATTCTACATTCTTACTGTACAATGCTACAACGATTACAAGGAATTTAATAAAAAAAAATAATAATAATAATTGTAATAACTACTTCTACTGTGCTGATGTTTATATTAGGCCTACATTTGAATGTATTAATATGTGTAGGAGGAATTATTGTTACTCTTCAATGAAAAGACCTCATACATGCACTCCCTACCTTAGTATGGAAGTTTGTGTTATATAAATATTATGGAAGGAAGCATTATCAAATACTGTCTTATACTTCACTACACCCTCGGCAACTACAGCATATTATTATTATTATCATCAATATATGTAAATTATTGGGAATCTAACTCTTGTCTGTTAAGGGGAGGACGTCTTTTTGGTAAACTGGAGTGCTTCTGATTCCTCCAAACAATGCCACGAAACAGATCCCTTTATTAATAACATTCTGGGGGTCTGTTTCCTGGCAAAGTTTGGAGGAATCAGTAGCACTTCAATTCACCATCATGAGTTCCTTCCCTTAATACAAATACTGATATATATACATGTGATGCTTATATACAAACTAACAACAAATGGTATGATATTATTATGAGTACTATAATTATGATTTAATACATCTAAATGAGAGTAATTCATGACACCAACCATTATAATATATGTGATATAATTATCCTGATGGACATGAGTTATATGCAAGAGTATGTTGTTTACATCCTCATATTTATTCACTGTGTGTTTGATTGTGGTACAGTACTTTTGTCAAGCACTGTAAATGTACAAACTAAATACATTATTAGTGTACTGTACTGTATTACATAAGGGTCACTGTACTCCAAACACAATTATAATGTAAAATTGGTGAACACAATTTGATATTCAGATTGTAAATATTACACTTTTGATTGGCAAAAGGTCTAATAAATCTGAGAGTATAGTACTGAAATGTCTCAACAGCTTTTAATGTGATGATGCAAATTAAGTGTTTCGAAAATATACCATTCTTTCTTTATGTCAACTGTTAGATTATGGAATGACCTGCTGTCTTCTGTATTAACCCTTATCTTACAGCCAGCCTTCCTTCCATCATGACATTTTGTACACTACTGTAATTGTAATTATTTGTAATTATTTGAATAAAAACGAGTGATTCGTTCTTCATTTGTATTATATTCACGTGCTACTTTGACCTTGTTTTTGACTCGCCCATAAAAAATATCTTGGGGTCACTTGATGTATGTGGTATTTATGGTATCATAAGCATTAATTCCTTCATGATAATTAATTTCTTATTCAAAATGTAAGGGTTTTACAAAAATAGTCACAATTCTGGGGGATAAATCTCTAATATGATTTAGGCTAATCTCCAATAACGTGACTTTTTCTGTAAGGATGAGTTTCTCCTTAACATGGTTTAATTTCCAATAACGTGGTTTACTGCACCCTGTGTTTCATATCTGTATAATTATCTTTGAATTTCCCTGCCAGGACTTGAGACATGACATATCTACTCGTATCTTAGTGTTCCAAATAATCTTGATTCAGTTTAATTAATCAAAAAGATTCGCTGGACTTGTGGGTATAATAATATCCAACTAATTATTTTGTAACAGTACTTAAACTTCTCATATGTACTGTATATTAAAGCAAAAGACTACATAAAATGGCTTCCTTTAACTATTCTAATGATTATTTAGTTACTATTCATATTTTTTATAATAATAGTACTGTATACAGTAGTCTATAAGTTAATATTTACGCAGTGCAGTATTGTAGATAAATGTGTGTTGTCAAAATCATGATCTTCTCACCTTATTATGTACAAGACTGCACCAAGAATCATCTCAAGTGATTTATTAATTAAGATGACAGTCATGCCCATATCAAAAGTACATACTGCATATCATGAAAAGAGGCAGAACAAAAGGCAGGAGAGTTACTTCATGCACTGAGAAAGCAGCCGCAGCAGCGATATACTGTACAAGCAAAGCACAACAACTGCAGGAAGGAAAAAGTCTGAAGAAATCATAACCAACTCCACACCTCCTCCTCCTCCTCCTCTTCCATAAGCAAAACATTCACATAACAAAAACAAAATTAACAAAAATATCGTATCATTTGGGATATACCGACCAGTTCAGTACATATTGCCAATACATAAAAAAGGATAAATTTTGACAATATATTATACAACTGTAGACAGATTGCAAAAATAAACAAACACCAAGAATAAAAAAAATACTTTATTAAAAAAAAACAAATCTTTGCTACTGCTTCTTCAGATTAGAGGGAAGATAGGCTACCCATGACCTCAAGAAGATAGTAAAATGCCATAGACTAAACACCTCTCAAACCAATGTGTTGAAAGATAGAATGGCTAAGTACTGTACTGTCTATAGCCTACATCATTACAAAGGAGAACATTCGGACTGCAAAATTTGGTGTTCTCAATCAAAATGCTGTACTGTACTCTAATCACTTCATCTGTGACAATATCCATCACAGAAATAACTAATAACCATTTTTATACCTGTCTCTACCTTCTCAAAAAAAAAAAAAAAAAAAAAAAAAAAAAAAAAAAAAAAAAAATAATAATAATAATAATAATAATAATCTCTGTTGGTTAATAATGTTGTGCTTTGCTTTTGAAAATGGAAGTGTATGGTAGGCAAAATACATTATTAAGCTTTGAAAAGAAAAGTTTGGAAGCCTCTCCCAGACACTTGCAAATAACTTAATAAATAGATGTCAATAAAGATGTGCCCATTGAATCTATGTCACTACAGTACCGTACTCAGGCTACTGTATTTCTATTAGTAAAATTACCGTGGAAATAGTGCGAAATTCTGGGTGACTGCCACATTTCTTTTCCTACTATGGTACTGTATGTGTAAATTAAAAGAATGCATACTGAATTTTCCCTTTTCAATTTTGGCATCAACGAAGGAAAAAATATAGAAGCTATAAGCGATAACTTATACCCATTGTAAAGTCAATAATAATAATAATAATAATAATAATAACAACAACACCAATATAACAGTCCAATGAGTAAACATATTGGTGAAACTTGTGCAGCAGAGACAGAACGTATCAGATTTATTACTACTGTGTCTAGAAAGCTTTGGCCGGCCGAGTCCTTTCCGGGTCTTAATAATTCCATATGGAAGCTCATGCTTTAATATAATAATAATAATAATAATAATAATAATAATAAATGTTGTCTTTTTTTTCTTTTTTTTATTCTGTTTGAGAGTGAATGTCCACAGTCAATTTTATCAAGGTAACAAACACATCACTTAATAATATTCTCGACTTGTCAATACGAGACAAAATAAAAACCTGTGTGGAATTCAACTGCAGACATTTACTCTCACCCAGAAAAAATAACATTCCTTTTGATATACATTTTTGTACGGTGTTTTTGCCGAGTCCTTAACACAGAGAAGTAGCATAAAATAATTACAACTTCAGGAAGGACCAAATTAGATGACATTTTCCTCTGTCCTTGCAGCAGGTTTGGAATACATCAACAAAATGTCTTCCTGTAGTGTGTAAATATTTTATCATAATCTGTCTGTGAATAATTATAGTTTACTGGTGGAAAATTGCAGCAAGCATTTCGTCATCTAAAGTAAATCTGCCTAAATAAAGCACTAGGATATACCAACAAGTCAATCCCTAGCAATAACTGAACATAAATGTGATGTGCTTCCTATTATCAGCCTTGGTGCCTAAAGGAGAGTTAATAAAGATGTTGTTAGGAATATGAAGACTAAAAAGATTCCTTCACACTGTGCCAATAAACAGAATGCCTCACTAAACATGTTAATGGGTGGTCTGTTTTGTGACACAGTCTGGATGTAATCTGTGGCTTCAAGCTCACAAACATTTCTTTATTATTTTTTGTTCTCCTTATATCAAAACACATAGAACAGTATTGTTGCACTCATGTTGTTCTATGTGTCTTGCAAAAAAATGATTAATATAGAGACATTTCTAAGAAGCTCATCATGCTATGACTATTTCTGGTAGTATTTCTAAGACTAAGAACATAAATAAAATGTATACATAGCTTTCGCAGGTAATGATCATGCTACATAATACCCTTTTATATCATTCTGCATGTTTAGACTGCAAACCAAACAATAAGCCGGATCATTTCCAATATTTAGAATTCCTTAATAAGATAGATGTCTGCAGTTCAATATTAAACACAATTTTCATTAAAGATGATGTCATTATACAAGGCACAATAATTAATTAGAACAATAATGATTTATCAATACTGTACATTACCACCACAAAAATAAATCAGTAAGATGTTAGAAATCCATGTAGTATGAGAGACAAGAGTACCATAATCAGGGAGGAAAACAAAGCACGTAAATATTGAACAAGAGCTGCAGGGAAGTGAAGATACAAGTGCAAAGTGTATGTACAAAATAACATGAATCTGTGTGTGTGTGTGTGTGTGTGTGTGTGTGCTTGTTTCCACACCGACGGACTTACCACCATCAGATACCATTACACACACAAACATACATTAAATGAGGAGTACGGTAAGAATGAAAATCTACCGGTACCTGTTAACTCATCCATACTGTGTTGACTTATGTTTTCTTATGTAAGTAAAAGGAAAAATCTTTACTTCATGCTTCCATATTATAATCTTGAATATTTTTAATTAAAGAAGAATGATATACGAGTAGCTTTTAGTTCAAGGTACTGTATTATTAAATAGAAGCTGTTATGTAATGCAAGTTTAAGCCGCAGATATTATGCCACAGTACAATACTTCAATTCTCTGATCGATAAGGCCAGAGATTTAATAATATTTGTCCTGGCAGTTATAGTATACAAAAAGACAAAAAATACCCTAAAAATTATCTCAGTAAAATTACCATAGAAACATTTGACTGTAACCTTGTGAATGAATGTTTAAAGTGCAGTTGTGTCATTTATAAGAGAATGTGTTATTATTATTATTAGTTGGCAAAAGGCTCCTAGGTTATATAGTATGTGCACTGGAATGAAAGGAAGGTTAATCTAAGGCAAGGCAAAGAGAACTGAAAGTGCAAGTATGAGGTTTCCAATCACTGTCATCCCATACAAGGGAAAAAATATATTACTGTACAGAATGTATATAAGGTAGGGCCGTATACAAGAACATTGTTGATGATTTATAAAAAAAAACTTATAAAAAAAAATATGGTGTGGTACCGACACGATGACACCATAGATACACACTACACGTGCCCCCAGACTCCCTGGTCCAGTAAGCTGTGGTCCCATTTCCTTGGGATGTGCTTCGGTAGCCCAGACATATAGGGACATACAGCCCCTCCTTTATTTTAATTTGTTTTTTCACTGTGACCAGAGTGTACCAGGGGTCTATGGGGCAGGAGGCCATTCTGTCCCGGGAGAATATCAACAACAACAACAACAACACTTGCATAAGGCCCAAAGTACTGTACACAGAGTCTCCTTGTTTACGTTTACAGTCAGCTGATGAAATTCCTCTATTGCTTGTGTTGGTCAAAGGAATCTTAAGTAGTACAGTACAGTCGGCGGCAGAAGTCGTGTCGCCTCATCTGCTTCACCGAGGCACGCGATGTTCATAGACTCGAGATTATTAAGTGTAGAAAACGTGCGTATTTCTCGAGTCCATGACCACCGCTTGTCTTGGTGAAGCAAGTGAGGCGACGGGACTTTTGCCGCCGACTGTACATTTGTAGTAATTCTGTCAGTGAAGATTCCACCTTGATGGGTTAGTACAGTGTTGGTGAAATCTGGAGCAACTGATTCCTCCTAACTATTCCAAAAAGCAAAAGGCCACCATTATTCATGTTAATATGGTCCTGTTTCTTGGAATACTTTGGAGGAATCAAGGTGCTCTAATGTACCCAAAGTGTATTAGGCCTACCCCTTGAATAGTGTTTTCATGTAAATTATGAAAGAGACAAGAACAAATTTCAAGAATGGCAATATCTGTAGTTAAATATATTTGGGCATGATTTTGAAATAAATTATGGTGCTATGAAATATTTACAATCATAATAATTATTTATTAACTTAGTGGGAATGTACTATGAAGGGGTTTTCACCTTATGTATGTATAGTTAGTTTATTTGAGTTACTAAGTGTGTGTAGCCTATGCCAACTATGTGACTGCCTGCCCATAACTACCAAAATATTTCTCATCTGATTCATTACGGTGAGCTGGAGGAATGTAGGATTTAAGTGACATGGAGTGAATAATATTTTCTTATTCTCTACAGTATATTATCAACTTGAGTGAGTGACTGACTGAGTGAGTGAGTGAGTGTGTGGGGTATAGGTGAGTGAGTGAGTGTGTGAGGTATAGGTGAGTGAGTGAGTGAGTGAGTGAGTGTGTGGGGTATAGGTGAGTGAGTGACTGACTGACTGACTGCCCGTACTTGCGAAGAAGGGTATCTTTGTGACCTCCCCCTTTGCGACGATGCTTGGGGCTCCCATGACGACAATGAGGAGGACATCAAAGAAGGAGGAGTGGGGTGACACAGCCAGGATGGGGGCATCCACACGGTGCGCCGGGTGACCCTTGACATGGACCAGATGGAAGCCCCCGGCAGTAAACATCCCCCGTACCCAACACCGAACCAGGTCCTTCACCACACTGAGGGGATGCCACCCACATACATATATATCATTAGTTACTTCTCAAACCACAAATGACATCTGACACCACATTTTTACAAACTGATTTTCACTTGTCTTTCCAACACAAACTATCTTGACTCTTTATCCTTCTGTTTGGTTAATTGTTATATTCTTAATCCTAAAAACTGCTTTTCACTTGTCTTTCCAACATAAACTATCCTGACTATTTGTCCTTGTGTTTGGTTAATTAATGATTACATTCTAAATCGTAATTTAGTTAGTGAGTGTTGGTACTACAGTAGAGACCAGACCAAGCCATGTTGAACAGCTTGGATGATTGTCACTTCCATTATGTTGACATCATTACCCCAATAAACAACTTGAGTATTATTTGTATTAACAAGGTTATATTCAGCTCCTCTTGCCACATGATTAAGTCTTAATGTACAAACTGTATTGATTTAAACAACGTAGACCAAGGAATAATAACAAATACCACTAATGAACGGTATAAGCAAGGTTGACTTCTAAGAAAATAGTATTAAACAACAATATATACAAAAGTGATTTGTCAAATGATGTGGGATATATTTTTTTTTTTTTTTAAACAATAATTAAATGTAAATAATCGTGGGACTAAATTAGTTGGTCTATGAGATGTCTTGTGTTATAACAGCACATAGCAAAGCAGTCAGCAACAATTGCAAATGAAAGCCAAAAGGTGCTTAAGTTATTTTCTCCCTGTAGAGTATAGCAGCTTTAATAATAAAAGTATTGGTTAGTGTCTTATAGAGTGGATAGCCTATACATATAATATTCATACATATCTTGTGTTACACTTATATTAATCTTACAAACAAACACCACACATAACATTGGTCTAAATATAAACAAGAAAATCTATACTCAGACCAACAACTGCAATCTGTAAAAAACTAATATTGTGTTGAAATATACTGTACCTGAAAAACTAGAGTACTGTATATACCTGAAAAACTTAGAGTACTATATTACATAATCTCTGGTAAAAAAATGTAGATGAAAAAATAACCTGTAAAGAAAATGTTTACATGGGACCAGACTGCTTTCCTTAATCTGTAAGAAGCAAGATGAATTAAGCATACAGTTGATCATGTTAAGCTGCATCTTCACCATAAAACTCCACGTGTTAAGGGGGAAGTTTTGTGTTGGTAAATCTGGAGCAACTGAATCCTTCAAACTATTCCTAGCAACATAACACCATTATATATTTTTGCTCTTCTGGTCGTGTTGTTTCCTGGCATATTTTGGAGGAATCAAGGCACTCCAATGTACCAAAAAAGAATTACCACCTTAAGGGGAGAGTATAGTATTGACATTTTTGGAGATAATGATTCCTCCAAACTATTCCTAGCAACAGAACGCCATTATATTTGCTCTTCTGGTCCTGTTTCCTGGCATATTTTGGAGGAATCAAGGCACTCCAATGTACCAAAAAAGAATTATATACCACCTTAAGGGACCCTGTGTGTGATGTAGTCGGTTAAATGGAGGTTAGTGAGTCCTTCAAATAATGCCATGAAACACCAACTCTATTTACGGAGTTTGTTTCATGGCATAGTCAGGAGGAATCAGAAGCCACCAAGTCTCATATATGATCATAGGGTCGTTAATGCATCTTGCACAAAGACACCACTGCAAGTTTTGACATCCATAATTAAAAATAAGCTAATAAGGAAATAGGTTTTACCATAATGAGCTTCACTGAACACCAATTTACCAACCAACCTCCATCTACCTCATAACTGATTGATTTCTTGACATCAGGTGCCGTAACAGCGATGTCATATGGCGTCAGAGGAAGAAGGTGATATCTACCCATCATGTGAAATTAATAAGAAGGAATTAAGTTTTGCGTAACACCATAACGAGCTTCACTGAACAGCCATCAACCTCTATCTACCCCATAACGAAGACAATATATACATTTTAGATAACTAATTCAATAACGAAGACAATATATACATTTTAGATCATTAATTCACTAGTAATGCTAAGCTGGATGATGATTATTATTATTATTATTATTATTATTATTATTATTATTATTTATTCTTGGCAGAGCATCTAATGTACTAAATCTTCCGTACCCTTCCTTCATGTGTCAGTGTCACAGTTGACTTTGAAGGATGGATGATGATAAATTTTAATGATTGTTAATGCTGTCACTTTGCCAACCAGTTCTTCTTCTCCTCTCATCATTTTAAATATTTGATGGACAGTATATATGTATTTGAAGAAAGGGGGAAGTTGGGTTTTGATAATAATGGTGAGGATTTTGCTTTTTGTAATGCGTAGATCTAATTTTTTTTTGTTCCCCATTCTGTCATTTTCTCTTATTAATTACTTAAGATGAACTACTGTATCTTAAGCGATTCAAACTATACCATTTCAGGCTCCTAACAGTGATTTATCTTTTTCTTTCCTTGTGTGTGTGTGTGTGTGAGGTAAGAAGAGGAGGAGGAGGAGGAGGAGGAGGAGGAGGAGGAGGAGGAGGAGGAGGAGGAGGAGGAGGAGGAGGAGGAGGAGGAGGAGGAGGAGGAGGAGGAGGAGGAGGAGGAGAAGTAGTAGTAGTAGTAGTAGTAGTAGTAGTAGTAGTAGTAGTAGTAGTAGTAGTAGTAGTAGAAGTAGTAGTAGTAGTAGTAGTAGTAGTAGTAGTAGTAGTAGTAGTAGTGAGGTGGTCCATTATCTACCTACTATTAATATAACTGGACTTTTACACAACCAACCAAGTTCCAACCATTATTATTATTATTATTACTATTATATACACAGTCAATGAATATATATATAATGTGAAAAAATAATGTATTATAGGAGACCTTTTGAATTAATAAAAAAAAATATATATAATTCTGCACTTGAAAAACACAGGAATAATTGAACTGATCATGATTATTTTAAGCTTAGTAGGGAATCTGTACATTTAGGGTTGGCTAAATATAGATAATGAAGTAAATAGGTCAGTGGGTGCAGACACATTGATTTCCTTCCTCACTTCCTCTAAGCAAGCAAGCAAGTAAACAAACAAACTCTTCCTGTCGTCTGCTTGCTGGTTGTTTGGTTGGTTGGTTGGTTGTTTGGTTGGTTGGTTGGTTGGTTGGTTGGTTGTTTGGTTGGTTGTTTGGTTGGTTGGTTGTTTGTTTGTTTGTTTGTTTGTTTGTTTGGTTGGTTGGTTGGTTGGTTGTTTGGTTGGTTGGTTGTTTGGTTGGTTGGTTGGTTGGTTGTTTGTTTGTTTGTTTGTTTGTTTGTTTGGTTGGTTGGTTGGTTGTTTGTTTGTTTGTTTGTTTGGTTGGTTGTTTGGTTGGTTGTTTGTTTGGTTGGTTGGTTGGTTGGTTGGTTGGTTGGTTGTTTGGTTGGTTGGTTGGTTGTTTGTTTGGTTGGTTGGTTGGTTGTTATTGCAGAAGACATGTGGACAGTACCGTACCTACCAAAACCACTTATAAGAATATTTTTGGTTAATACTTTGGAGAACATTAAAACACCTTGATTCCTCCAAAGTATGCCGCCGGGGAAATGGGACCTGAATATATATAATAATAATACACATAATAATGGTGGTCTGTTGTTGCTTGGAATTGCTTGGAGGAATAAACAATTGCTCCAAATTCACCATCAACACTGTATATAGTTCTTTTTTGTTACATTGGAGTGCCTTGATTCCTCCAAAGTATGCTAGGAAACAGGTCCAGAAGAGCAAAATTAATGGTGTTCTGTTGTTGCTTGGAATAGTTTGGAGGATTCAGTTGCTCTCTCTCTCTCTCTCTCTCTCTCTCTCTCTCTCTCTCTCTCTCTTTTTGGTACATTGGAGTGCCTTGATTCCTCCAAAGTATGCCAGGAAACAACATGACCAGAAGAGCAAAACAAATGGTATTCTGTTGCTTGAAATTGCTTGGTGGAGGAATAAACAGTTGCACCACATATATGTACTGTACAGTCGCCAGCATAAATTCGAGTCCATCTCATGTACATAATATTGCTAATATGACCAGATAGTTGCATTCTGAACCACTTTTTATTCCAACAACAACATACGTAATTTAGAGAGAAAGGGAGGGATAGAGAGAGGGGAGAGAGGGATAGAGAGAGGGGAGGAGAGGGATAGAGAGAGGGGAGGAGAGGGATAGAGAGAGGGGAGGAGAGGGATAGAGAGAGGGGAGGAGAGGGATAGAGAGAGGGGAGGAGAGGGATAGAGAGAGGGGAGGAGAGGGATAGAGAGAGGGGAGGAGAGGGATAGAGAGAGGGGAGGAGAGGGATAGAGAGAGGGGAGGAGAGGGATAGAGAGAGGGGAGGAGAGGGATAGAGAGAGGGGAGGAGAGGGATAGAGAGAGGGGAGGAGAGGGATAGAGAGAGGGGAGGAGAGGGATAGAGAGAGGGGAGGAGAGGGATAGAGAGAGGGGAGGAGAGGGATAGAGAGAGGGGAGGAGAGGGATAGAGAGAGGGGAGGAGAGGGATAGAGAGAGGGGAGGAGAGGGATAGAGAGAGGGGAGGAGAGGGATAGAGAGAGGGGAGGGAGGGATAGAGAGGAGGGGAGGGAGGGATAGAGAGGAGGGGAGGGAGGGATAGAGAGGAGGGGAGGGAGAGAGAGGAGGGGAGGGAGAGAGGGAGATAAGTCACTTTAACATCTCAGTACCATATGAGAACTATATCTGTCATCTCTGCATTAAAATTGTATTACAACATCACTATAGCAAATACATACACAGATGGAAATGAAGCCAACTTATGCTGCCCACTGTACTTCCTTCCCTTCCCACTAAACCCCCCATCATCATCATCACCATCACAACAACAACGGAGAGGCATCCACTATGTCTAATAATACCCCTCAGCATTCCTGGTCTCTCCTCCCTCTCTCTCTCTCTCGCTTCAATATATACTGCTATGGGAGAGGTGAGGGAAGGGAAGGGAAAATAAGAAGGGAAGAGAGGGAGGATTTGAGGAAGGAGAAATAGATGAGGAGAGGAGGAAAAAAATCTATGGAAATGAGAGAGAGAGAGAGAGAGAGAGAGAGAGATACACACAACTTTAAATCTGTTTCACACACACACACATACAATCTAATATCCACTGACATTAATTTTGATTGATGTACGAATTTAAGTGTGTGTGTGTGTGTGTGTTTTTTTTTTTTTTTACCCCTAGGGAGGGAGGGAGGCAGGCAGATAAACAGCATTCTGGCAGGTTTCCAAAGCTTACAACACCCTCGTATGTATGTCAGGAGATGCAGAATTAATGGCCTGCACGTGAAGTTTTGGTGTGTGTGTGTGTGTGTGTATGTAGAATGTTACCGTGTGTGTGTGTGTGTGTGTGTGTGTGTAGAATGTTACCATGTGTGTGTGTGTAGAATGTTACCGTGTGTGTGTGTGTGTGTGTATGTAGAATGTTACCGTGTGTGTGTGTGTGTGTGTGTGTGTGTGTGTAGAATGTTACCGTGTGTGTGTGTGTGTGTGTGTAGAATGTTACTGTGTGTGTGTGTGTGTGTAGAATTTTACCATGTGTGTGTGTGTAGAATGTTACCATGTGTGTGTGTGTAGAATGTTACCATGTATATGTGTGTGTGTGTGTAGAATGTTACCATGTGTGTGTGTTACCATGTGATATGTGTGTGTATGTGTGTGTCCCCAGTTATAAAATTTCCCCAATGTTTTTCTCATATACGCAGACAGGAAGGAAGGAAGGGAGGAAGGGAGGGAGGGATGTTGGTTCTCTTAAAGGGGTAGGCTAGGCTAGAAGAGACACTGCTGGTTGGTAGTCTAATAAATCTGGACCAACTTCTGATTCCTCCTCAAACTAACCCAAGCAACAACAACAACAGGCCACCACCAGTATTTTTGTCTATATGGATGGTCCTGTTGTTTCCTGGCATACTTTGGAGGAATCAAGGCACTCCAATGTATGACCTTCTTTCACACACATGGGTAGCCTAATTAATTCACACACACACACACACACACACACACACACACACACACACACATTGTATAACGTCCTTCTTGTGTGCAAATTCATGTACACTTTCTTTCCTTCCTTACACACACACAGAGAGAGAGAGAGAGAGAGAGAGAGAGAGAGAGAGAGATAACGGGGATGTAAACATATCTGGGAACCTTACACCTGGAGTCGAGAGTCAGGAATACCAACCAACCAACCAACCAACCAAGTGTGTGTGTGTGTGTGTGTGTGTGTGTAGATGAGGAAGGGAGTGATATCTGTGTGTGTGTGTGTGTGTGTGTAAACGTATGGATATGGGGAAGGGTGTCTGTGTGTTTTGTGAAAGACTGAAAATAGTGTGTGTGTGTGTGTGTGTGTGTGTAAAAGTATGGAAATGGGGAAGGGTGTCTGTGTGTTTTGTGAAAGACTGAAAATAGTGTGTGTGTGTGTGTGTGTGTGTGTAAAAGTATGGAAATGGGGAAGGGTGTCTGTGTGTTTTGTGAAAGACTGAAAATAGTGTGTGTGTGTGTGTGTGTGTGTGTTGTAAAAGTATGGAGATGAATCTATACATTAGGTATGAAGAAGCATAAGTCTTGTATATACTGTATATATATATATATTTAAAACATGAAGTTGACAGCTTGTGTCCTACTATGAGAGACTGATGAGAGTACTGAGTTACAACACCAATATTAGGCTATATATACATTTGTCATTCCTGCCACACCAATTAATGAAAGTGAGAGACCTCGTCCTATCTTTACTCGCTTACTACGTGCCTTGTGTGTGTCATAATACTGTACACACACACACACTAATCTCTACCCCAACCCCAAGCATTAAATACACGGACGCGTATGTATTACACACACACACACACACAATTTCACAAAAACACACATCTCTCCCGGCTCTAATTCCATCCTTTTACAACACACACACACACTCACCCAAAGCTAGTCTAGTTCGTATCTCCTCAATTTTCTGGGCAGTGGAGGGTGAGGGTGAGGGGTGGGGGGTGTTAAAGGTGGGGGTGGGGGGTTAAAGGTGGGAGTGGGGGTGAGTGTATAGCTGCAATTTCGGTGCAAAGTTTAAAAGAGGTTCGCCCAAATTAGTTCCAGTTTCTTGCTTAAATTATACTTTCTATCTTTATCAGTTTTTTTTCTTTTTACTTCCATTCTTCCTTCCCTCTTTATTCCCTCCATTCTTTATTAATTAATTTTGGGGAGTGCAATATTTAGGGATAGATAACCGGAGATATTTTTTTGTGTAAGTGCGTTTTATTATTATTATTATTATTATTTGTGTGTGTGTGTGTGTGTGTGTGTTTTATTTTTATTTTGTGTTTGTTTTATTATTATTATTATTATTTGTGTGTGTGTTTTATTATTATTATTATTTGTTGTGTTTTTTTTTCTGTTTTTTCTTGAGAGAGGAGGGGGAAGGAGGGGGAAGTAAGCAATATCCGTTTTGTGCCAGTCCTCTCGTTGCCATCTGCTTACTCCTTTCCTGACCCCCACCACCACCAACTCCTTGCATACCAATATTTCTTTATGTGATGCTCTCTCTCTCTCTCTCTCTCTCATATCCACACATCTGTCGTTTGTTTTTTTTTTTCTCTCTCTCTCTCTCTCTCACACAGTCACACACATCTCGTTTATCTCTCTCTCTCTCTCACACACACAGTCAAACACACACACACACACATCTATCGCTTTCCATCCCCTCTCTCCCTATCTATCTCTTTCTCTCGCTGTATCACACACACACACACACACACACACCTGTCTCCTTCCATCCTCTCCTCCTCTCTCTCTCTCTCTCTCACCACCGTACCATCAGGCCGAAATTGCCTCCGTCCCTAACTCTCACTTTTCATTTCTCCACCAGCACTAACATCCTCCTCTCTCCACCACCACCACCACTACTAGTCCCTTTCTCCATCATCATTGTTTTAATATTATTTCTCTTCCACTTTCACCATCACCACCAATATCACCAACAACAAAAACAAAAACAACAACACCTTTCTCTCCCTCCTAGCCTAATCCTCCTCCACCTCCTCCCGTTCTTTTTCTACTCCAACATCTCCCCCATTCTCTCCACCACTATCACCCCCCCCCCTCCCCTTCCCCCCCCCCACCACCACTACCACCAGCACTGCGGAGCTTGTGTGTGTGGGTCACCTTCACCGTGTTCTCTCTATCTCTCTCTCTGTATGTATGTATGTATGTATGTACCGGTATATTCCTTTTTCACTCACTCTCTCTCTCTCTCTCTGTATGTATGTATGTATGTATGTATGTACCGGTATATTCCTTTTTCACTCACTCACACTCTCTCTCTCTCTCTCTCTCTCTGTATGTATGTATGTATGTATGTATGTACCGGTATATTCCTCTCTCTCGAGACAACCACCTTGCCGTCGGTGAGAGAGCTTGTATGATCTGTTTGAATTTTGCTAGCTATGCTGGGGGACATTTAGTCCAGTTGGGTTACCCGTGCCAGAAAGGTAGCGTTATTAGGATCCTGACTAAGAGTTGTCAAATCTTCATGTTAATATTAAGTTTCACAACTGCTCTTCAACTGTCCTAACAAAAAAAAAAAAAAAAAAAAAAAAAAAAAAAATCTTCATCACTTTCGATATAAGTTTTTATTGTTAAGGACCTCACCAGCTACCTTATGCCGTGTGAGATGGGAGGCTTTGGAACCTCCTAAAACAACGCCTTTTAACGCTCACAGGTTTCGAAAGGGCTGAGATTGAAGGGATCTCAGGCGTGTGGGGTACGAGTAATGGAGATGCCTCAGGACCTGCCTCAGGACCCCCGTAGGTATTCTCTTAGATTAATAAGCCTGACCAGCTCCCTGTGACCGTTCTTAGGTGCCTAAAGGCTCGACTGCTCTTTGGTGAGAGAGCTTTCGTGCCTCGCTGGCTGCCAGGCCAGTAAAAGATCTCGGATTAAGTCGTGGACATTTAGTTTTACTATTTGCTTTAAGTTTGGCCGCGGATGGAGGATTAGTAGGGATTAGTAGGACGACGGTTACACTTCAAGCACCCCTGTCGAAAAATCAGAGTCCCATTTACTTAGGACTCTTGTGCTGCTCAGTTGGGAGCTGCGGCACGATTTGGGCCGTCCGACCCAGGGGAGACCTTAGGGTTGGTGTGCTTGGCTCATAAGGTTTCTGTTGGCCGAACGACCGAAAACCTTCTGGAAGTAGGCGGATGAGACTTATGCGAGACCAAATCACACTACCCTTTCTTTTATATTATTGGTCTGAAATTGAATTAGAGCGAGATGACTGGTCCATCAGCGAGAAAATTTACATGTACTACATGCAAGGTGTACCGCTGGTGTGAGGACTTCAGCGGGAGGAGTGCGAGCGACCTAGACTCCTCGAGTGTCTGCGACTTTTGCAAACTCGAGGAGAGGTTGATGAAGCACATCTCACTGCTCACGAAGGAGAACAACTCCCTAAAGGAGGAAGTTCTCCGAATGGACTCGCAGAGGTGTGACTGCCATGTGAGAGACAAGGCAGTCCAAGGAGCTTCTTCACCGGAGAGCTCCACCACCGCGGTAAAGAAGAAGAAGAAGAAGAACAAGAAAAAGAACAACAAGAAGAAGAACAGCAACAATGAAGAGGGAGAAGAGACTGCAGAAGGAAAAGAGACTGCAGAAAAGTGTGATGGAAAAGAGGAGGGGAATATGGAGAAGGAAGAAAAACCCAAGAAGACAATTGAGGAGGGATTAGAGGAAAGTGAGGAATCAAATAAGAAGGAAAAGAAAATGAAGAAGGAAAAGAAGACGAAGAAGAAGAAGCAACCTGGAGGAAGTGACGAGCCCGGCAGGAATTCAAAACACTCTCAGGTTCCTCACAAGGCATCTCGTGCTCCTACCAAGGAGAGGCCTGTGGATATACACATTGTAGGTGATTCCCAGGCACGAGGGCTGGAACCCCTAATGGCAGATCGCCTTCACACTTCTGTGAAGGTGAATTGTTTGCCAGGTTGTGGCAATGCTGACCTCCGAAAGGAAGCTGAGAGGATCCAAACGTCCAGATCTGCTGTCATTGCACTCATGGTGAGTGGTAATGACATCTACCTGAGAAATGGTAGAGTAGGCATGACCGAAGGAGTCCTCTCGGATGTGCTCGGTGCAGTAGACGACTGTGGGTCAAAAACCCGCAGAAGGGTAGTTGTTGGCATGCTCCCAAGGAGAGGCCCTTTAGGGACTGCTCTGTCAAAGAACATTGCAGTAAATCAGCGCCTGGCTGATTTGTGTACTGCCGAGGGGGTGTTCTTTGTGGACCCCTACACCTCACTCTTTGGTAGAGACGACCTCTACCAGAGGGATGGCACACATCTCTCACTAAAGGGGAAAGAAGTGCTTTCCAAATTAATGGAAGACGCCGTCCGACGATGTCTCAGGAGCACTCGACCGAGCGTGGAGGAGAGCCCTCGTCGCTATGCTAGAGTGACCCCAGAGAAGACATTCGCTGAGATCCTGAAGAAGGATATCCCCAGCACTACCAAGACAATGACCAATCCGGGAAACGGAAGAGTATAGGGAGCCCTGCAGTTGGGGGTTCCCTGAAGGTTCTATTGTTCAACGCCAGGTCCATCCGAAACAAGTTTTTGGAACTGCGGGCCCTCGTTGCGACAGAGGAACCTGAGATGGTGGCCATAACGGAGTCATGGTTGAGAACCTCAGACAGAGATCTTGAAGGGGAATTCGTGATTCCAGGCTACCAACTCTTCCACAAAGATAGAGAGGACAGAGGGGGTGGTGGTGTGCTGTTGTATGTAAAGAACTCCATCAAATCGATGACCTGCAACATCACATCGAACCACGAGCTCCTTGGAGTTGACCTAGAAATAGGCACTGCAAAATACAGAACCCTGCTGCTTTATAGACCCCCTGGACAACTCAATGAGATGGACAGGGACCTATACCAGTTGCTGGGTGAACTAGTGGACGGCAGGGTGTGCATCCTTATGGGGGACTTCAACACACATGTTGACTGGGAAACCAGAGAGCCCTCTGCCGAGAACACACCACTCTTGGAGTTTGTAAATGATGAATTCCTCACTCAATGGGTAAGGGAGCCAACAAGAGGTGCTAACATACTCGACTTGGTCCTCACCTCCGAGGATGACATCATTCAAGACCTCTCTGTAAACGAAGAAATAGGTGGAAGCGACCACAAGCTTATAAGATTTTCAGTTAAGGTCCCTAATATGGAGTCCGTGACCCCGGTGCATAGAAAATTAGACATGGGGAGAGCGAACTTTGCAGGTCTTCGTGAAAGCGTTGCTGAAATGGAACTAGAGGAGGGAGAGAGTGCTGATGATCTGTGGAGGTCATTCTTGTCTTCCTTCATGGAACTTCAGTCGCGCTTTATTCCTCTGAAGGGAACAGGTCAGAAGTTCATTCAACCGAAGTGGTTTAATCGGGAAATCCGTAACCTACTAAGGGAGAGGAGAACTGCGTATCGTCGAGCGAAGACATCTGGGGACTTTGACGGTCATAGAAGACTGAATCGAAACGTGAAGTCCAAAATAAGGGCAGCTAAGCGTGCTGAGGAGCTCCGTGTGGCTAGACTCTGCAAAGAGAACCCCAAGGAGTTTTTCAGTTATGTGAATGGCCGTAAACCAATCCGACGCAGGATCGGTCCCTTGGTGAATGAGGATGGAGCATTGATGCACTCTGATGCAGAAAATGCTAACCTCTTAAATGAGTACTTCTCTTCAGTGTTCTCTGAGGAGAGTGGTCCCATTCCCGAACCTTTGGACTCCTTCAGTGAGAAGTTGGAGTCAATGGTCTTCACCCAAGAAGAAATTGAGAGAAAAATAATTGAATTAAAAGCAAACAAGTCCCCCGGTCCGGATGGGTTCTTACCTAGAGTGTTGAAAGAAGTGCATGGTGAAGTATCACTGCACCTGTGCATGGTCTTCAACATGGTAATCCAGACTGGATGCGTTCCTAGAGACTGGCGTGAGGCAGAGGTGACTCCTATCTTCAAGAAGGGAGATGCTAGCCAACCGTCAAACTACAGACCCATCAGTTTAACCTCGATAGTCTGTAAACTCATGGAGAGCATCATGGTGGACAAAATAGCAGCACACTTAGAATCAAATTTGCTACTGAGGGGTTCCCAGCATGGGTTCCGGCAGCACCGGTCATGCCTCACAAATCTGGTGGAATTCTTCCATTTTGTTTTCAGTGAGCATGATCGGGATAAAGCGGTCGATGTTGTCTACTTAGACTTTCAGAAAGCCTTTGATAAGGTACCCCACCGCCGTCTCCTTCGGAAAGTGCGTGCACTGGGCATAGACGGAAATGTGGCAAATTGGATAGAGAACTGGCTAAGTGACAGACGGCAGCGGGTGGTAGTGAATGGACAGGCTTCAGAGTGGGTGCCCGTTACTAGCGGTGTTCCCCAAGGTTCTGTTCTGGGACCACTACTGTTTATCATCTATGTTAATGACGTGGATGGTGACATGGTTGCCAAGATTTCCAAATTCGCCGATGATACTAAGCTTGGTATGAATGTCGCGAAAGAAGGAAATACTACCCGCTTACAAGAAGATCTTAGGAAGATCGGGGAGTGGTCTGACACGTGGCAAATGCCATTTAACGTGAACAAATGCAAAGTTATGCATATAGGCCACAGAAACCCCCGAACAGAGTATAACCTTAAGGGCAATGCTCTCGTAAGCACTGATACTGAGAAAGACTTGGGTGTAACTATCACCAGCGACCTCAAGTTCTCAAAGCAGTGTATTGAGGCTGAGAAGAAAGCCCAAAGGATGTTAGGGTACATAAAGCGACAGTTTGGATACCGGAACAAGGAGATAGTACTTTGTCTGTACAATTCCCTTGTCCGACCGCACCTGGAGTATGCAGTCCAGTTTTGGAGTCCTTCTTACCGAAAGGATATCGCGAGATTGGAACGAGTGCAAGCCAGGGCAACCAAACTTATACCCTCTCTTAGACGCAAGAGCTATAAAGATCGGTTGGTAGAACTCGACCTGTTCTCTTTGGAAACCCGGAGACTGCGTGGTCAGCTTATCGAAGTGTTTAAAATACTACGAGGCTTTGACAATGTAGACTACAGGGACATTTTCCAACTCAGTGAGGGCACAACCAGGAATCATGGCTACAAACTTGAACTGAAGCGATACAACCGTGATCTGTGTGGTAAGTTCTTTACATACAGCATCTGCGGTACTTGGAACGCGCTTCCTGCTGATGTAGTCAACAGCAACTCTGTGGATCAGTTCAAGTCCAGATTAGACAAAGTCTTAAATCACCGTCTAGGTGTTTAAGCCGTTGTGCGAGTGTTCCTTGATGGTTTCACATGACACATTCGAGGACGGTCGCCTACTTGCGCAACTAAACCCACAGGTACCCTCTTTGTATGGATCGTAAGGTCTCCTAGGGTACTTCTTTTCCTTGTAACTCCTTGTAACTCTCTCTCTCCTTTCTCTCTCTCTCTCTCTCTCTCTCTCTCTCTCTCCTTTCTCTCTGCTCTCTCTCTCTCTCTCCTTTCTCTCTCTCCTTTCTCTCTCTCCTTTCTCTCTCTCCTTTCTCTCTCTCCTTTCTCTCTCTCCTTTCTCTCTCCTTTCTCTCTCTCTCTCTCTCCTTTCCTTCTCTCTCTCTCTCTCTCTCTCCTTTCTCTCTCTCTCTCTCTCTCTCTCCTTTCTCTCTCTCTCTCTCTCCTTTCTCTCTCTCTCTCTCTCTCTCTCTCTCTCTCTCTCTCTCTCTCTCTCTCTCTCTCTCTCTCTCTCTCTCTCTCTCCCCTTTCTCTCTCTCTCCCCTTTTCTCTCTCTCTCCCCTTTCTCTCTCTCTCCCCTTTCTCTCTCTCTCTCCCCTTTCTCTCTCTCTCTCCCCTTTCTCTCTCTCCAAACTATTCTAAGCAACAAACCACCACCATTATTTTTGGTAAGGAGGTACAGCCACAAATCCACAATCAAATATCCACCAACACTTTCCTTCCATCATAGTAAATATCTTGGTAATAAAGAACAACACGTGTATAATTTTGCAGCACCTCATAATAATAATAGTAATAATAATAATATCCACCCCACACTTTCCTTCCATCATAGTAAATATCTTGGTAATAAAGAACAACACGTGTATAATTTTGCAGCACCTCATAATAATAATAGTAATAATAATAATATCCACCCACACTTTCCTTCCATCATAGTAAATATCTTGGTAATAAAGAACAACACGTGTATAATTTTGCAGCACCTCATAATAATAATAGTAATAATAATAATATCCACCAACACTTTCCTTCCATCATAGTAAATATCTTGGTAATAAAGAACAACACGTGTATAATTTTGCAGCACCTCATAATAATAATAATAATAATAATAATATCCACCGACACTTTCCTTCCATCATAGTAAATATCTTGGTAATAAAGAACAACACGTGTATAATTTTGCAGCACCTAATAATAATAATAATAATAATAATTGAGGGGGTTGAGTTGACATAAGGTGTTGTTGTTGTATGATTATATTTTGATATGATACTGATTTATTTGCACGATGGAAGGAAAGTGTTGGTGGTTATTTGATTGTGGCTGATCTGGAGCAAACGATTCCTCCAGTCTATATTATTAGGCAACAGGGTATATATCCCATTCAGCTCGAGTGAGAGGAGCTGGACATCTGGTAACACTGTATAATGTAATATAATAATAATTGTAGGTGTGTCTAATGATTATTTTCTTTCTAATTACAGGTGAGTTTGGATAAAGGTGATAGACGTTTTTGTGTGGAAGGAGGTCAGGTAAGATCTATAATAATAATAA